>MU685844.1:6536-60369 GCA_026770625.1 Nicotiana glauca | reverse complement strand
TTCCTCGATTCGGGATTTAAATAAATCGGTGACTTGGGACACCTTTAATTTATTCCAAGTGGCGACTCTGAAATAAACAAAATAATCCCGTTCGAATATTGTCACTTTAATTGGAAAAACCCCCTCTTCGCCCGTTCTTACCCCTCGGGGTGGGGGCGCGCCGAAAGGAGGTGTGACATAAACGACCCGCACGGCTTCCCGTTTAATCTAGACCGTTGATCAAAATAATCCACGACCACCTTTTAACCTTTCCATTTTTAATTATCCATTATCCCAAAAAAGGTACTCATTTGTCATCATCAGCTACCTTTGAACCCCCCCTCCCCAATTCTCTCAAACTCTCTCAAAGATTCTCAAACCCAGCCGCCTTCCACCACTTCTGTCCTAAAAACCACCGGAATCCATGGCTTCCAAGGCTATGGAAGTCCTATACCAGCCTCCTATGGATCCTACATGCCTGGTTATTGTGGTTTCAAGTTCTGACCATGAAGAAGCTTGGCCCAAACTTCAATTGGCTCGAGTTCTATGGCCATCTCCGACCTCGCTTCGGCCAGCCATGGTCATCCGAGCCTAATCTCAACTTCTCCGGCTCAGATCAGTGACTTTTCCAAGCCTTTCTCGCTACTTGGTTTCTTCTGAAACCCTAACCCTTCGAGGTTTTTTCGATTCTTTTAGATTCGTTGTATATTTGTGTTTTCTCTAAGCTCTTAAGCAATTTTCTCAAAGATCTTTCAAAACTACACCTTCCGAGCCTTCATCTTTTCCCAATTTAGGGCTTTGTCAAGTTTTCCTTTAAAATTTCTCTGATATTTAGCATGTTTTACTGCATTTCTTATGTGTATTTCTTATATGTTTCTTCTACTGTATTTCCTATGTGTTCTTCTATTATGCTACTGTATTTCTTGGGTCGTGACTTCTACTACATTTCTTATGTGGTGTCTTCTACTGTATTTTTATGTTGTTTCTCCTACTTTGATTCTTATGTGTTTCTTTTACTTAAAGATGCATGTTAAAAGTCTCTATTTTTTTTCGAGATTTCTGAAGTTGTTTCGTCAGTATTTTTTTTTTGCCTTGATTACTTCCCTTTCATCTCTACACTCGATTGATGGCAAAAACCCTAAAATTTGGGGTTCCATTCGAGTATTGAGACCATTGGCTATGTGATTTGCTTTTGCTTCATCTCTGAACTTGCTTGATTTTCTGGACCTATTCGAGTTCCTAGAGTTGTTTCATCTACTACTTCATTAAGTTTCAAAATCATTGCTTCAATCTTGTTTCTTCATGTGATTATGACTTTTGCTAAACTCTATAAGACCTTTACTTGACCCTTTTCGCATGCTATTTGATACTCTCTCTTCTGAATTACCATATTCCTATAGTCTACTGTTTTCTTATTTTGCAATTGCATGACACTTTCACTTTGTCCTGAATTTAGCCTCGCATGCCTATTACTTGTGTACTATTTATATGTGCTGAACTTCCTTTCTAACTGACTTTAAATTGTGATTGATTTCAGACCTCTTTTGTATAAGGTTGATTGATTTCTTTCCATGTTTGTTGACTTATATGTTAATCGATTTGAGTCAAAGAATTTCCTTAGTTTTTCTAACTTAATTCATTCATGGACCAATGCTTACAAAATCTCTGACCTCCTTGATTTCCTGCATACTGATGGATCCTTACCTTATTTGTTTTAACCGTGTATTTCAAACTTCTTCCTTAATTAAATCCTCTATGTATTTACCCTTAATGGCCTACTTTGAACAAGATGTTTATTTGGTTTCTTTCCTTAAATAGTTTTTACCGTTTGAATCTGAATTCCTTAATTAAATGAAGTCTTGATTCTTAATTAATATTCAGTTCCTTACTTGTTTTCTTACCTTGTTTCTGTTTATTCTTCACATTATAAATACATGACTCTTTCATTGACACAAGACACGAAGACTCTTAGTTTTCTACAGACAATCACTCATAGTTTCTTTTCTGAACTGATACTTAAAAGTATTCTCTCTTCTTACTTGTGGCCAGTTTGCAAGTCCTACTGCCTGCTTCTTTCTTTATTTTCTTTCTTTGAACTGGTATGTTCTAATTATGTTTCAGCATCTCAACTATGTGTTTATTTAATACCTTTTCCCTCCTGGCTACCTACTTATGTGTTTGATTCAGTATGTGTTAGCATTTTCCTTCTATTTGTTCTACCTTCATTGTGTATTCTAAGTTGTTTGACATTGATGGTTGTTTGAGGCATGACCGCATTAAAGTATTATTGTCTATGACTCAAACTTGGTCCCCTGGGATCATAACCTCATGTTATCATTGTATGTTGTATATTCTAGTTGGTTTTATGAGCATAACAGCATCCCCCTATTGCTGTGCATGCCCAGAATCAATTAATGCCCAAGCATAAGGGCTCTCTGCAATCAGTCCCAACCCCTGAATCTTTTTTGTGTGAAGTTGTTAATTTTGTAGCTATTTCCTAGGACCCTTTTCCCTTTTCTTTACTTCATTAGTCCTTAAAGTTCTGTTTTTGCACTTACACACTCTCTTAGACCTTAAGTTCTGCCCCCCCTCTTGTGAGCCTTGCCTTGGGATCCTTTGAGCTCCCTCTGAACTTGGACACTTGAGGAATGGACCTTCCACACTGCACTTGTTCCAATCAGATAATACATTTGGGTTTGAGCATTGCCCGGAGTCCCTTTGAGGCTCTTAGGGAACTTTGACACACTCAAATGGGAGAAAGACTTTGGATAATGATCTTATGGAGTTGGTTTACCTCATATTTCAGACATGAAGTCTGAATCAGGATCTCCTTGGTTGTACCTATATTTGTATTTTTCTGATGTATTTTTTTTACTTTAATGTGGGCTGTAATAACTTGTAATAAACTCTTGGGGATGGCTAGTGAAAATGGCAGGTAACTATGCATGCAAAGGGGTAGATACCATGTCTATATGTATTCTGAATTCTGCATATTCAAATGCGTATAGAAATCATGCTTACAGGTCATTCTGAATTCTGCATCTCCAACTTTCATATAGAAATCATGCCAATAGGTACTTCTGAATAATTTCTGCATATAGAAATCATGCTCATAGGTTCTTAAAGTAATTCCTGCATTTTAGAAATCATGTTCATAGGGTTCTTAAAGTAATTTCTGCATATATAAATCATGTTCATAGGGTTTTGAGTAATTTATGCATATAGAAATCATGTTCATAGGGTTTCAGACAATTTCTGCATATAAAAATTATGTTCATAGGTTTTCCAAACAACTTCTGCACTTAGAAATCATATTCATAGGTTTTAAAACAATTCAACACCTAGATATCATGTTCATAAGTCTTTAAAATAGGTTTCCTGCAATTTATACCACGTTCAAAATCAACTACGCGTATAGGAAGCCTCAATCAAATTTGAGCCGCTTCATTCACATATGGAACTAAAAGCAGTAAAAAGGTGCTATAGAATTCATAACCTTCGTTAAAATTGGCCTTTCTTTTAATAATCTGACTCCCCTTTTTAAAACCAGTACATATTCAGTTCATTTTAGACCCTGTTGTTTCATTGCTCTCTGAGTTCAATAGATACCATGCCTATAGGATATTTGCCCAGCACTTAGGCAAGCCTTAGGGTAACATTTTAAATTAAATTAGTTCTGTTAATAAGCTACAACCAGCAGGCAAGCCTGAGTCAGGCTTTATATCTTAATTATGTAATAAATCAGTCTGCCTCAACCTTTAAGTTCTCTCATGTTTAGTATTTAATCAGACCTTAACTAGTATCGGTAGGTCATGCTAAATTATGTGCTTCTTTGTGTAAAGGGGGTGTATCTGAGACTTTGCTTGTTATACACTTTCCCCTAACTTGCTATACACGTTTTGTATATCGCCTTAGAATTTTTACCTTTAAAACCACTAATAAGCCTAATATCCCTCCCCTTTAGGATTAGTAGTCCTAAATGCATCCAGGACTGATAGGATTGGGTAGGGTAATAGCATGCAATAAGTAAACAAGACCATTACGCGCTTTAGTACCTTAACGGGGTGGGAAGGGTAGATATGGATATGATGACCATGCGATAATGCCACGCGTAGCCCCTCATTGAGGAGTGATTACCGGACATTGTGTGGGGTGATCCATATTGTTAATAAACCTAGGACCCCCTTTCCCTTCTTTCTTGTATTTTTTTTTTCCAAAGGAATTTCAAGCTCTTTTTTTTTTTTAAAGAAAAATCAGCTTTCTTTTAGTTCTTTCCAACTTTATTTGTTTGCAAACCCTTATGTGAATATCCCGTCTTATTTAAAGTTTTTATTTGTCTACGTGTTATTTGCATCTAAAATTCACAATAATAGTCTGGCCGGGAACCACACTAGTGGATTCTAAGGGGTGCATAACACCTTCCCCTTAGAATAATTTCATGCCCTTACCCTATCTCTGGTTACTCAAATCAAAATCTCTTTGGTGTCTTAATGCACCCTAATCATTAGGTGGCGACTCTTCAAATTAAACCCAATTTTCAAAAGGAATGATTTATCCTCCCAAATGTCATTAACTCGATTTCCGCGGAGGAAAAAGGGGGCGCGACACCCATTATCCAGGAGGGTCCTGAAAACTTGAACTTAAGTCCCATTATCCAGGAGGGCCCTGAACTTAAAAAAAGCTAAAAACTCTTCTGACTAGGGAGAATGCCTAGGAGGTACAGTTCTTCTCGACTAGGGAAAATGTGCAGGAGGTAAAATCTTCTTAACTCGGGGAATGCCTAGCAAGTAAAACCTCCTCGAACATCCTCTGTGCCAAAAAAATGTGGGCACGACACTTGAAAAATTCAAGCTTCCAAGCTTTGATTTGGAAATAGTCTTCATCCCTGTTTCAAACAAAGAAAAATTATGAGTTAAAACATGATAGTTGATTTGTGGCCTTGACTTTGAGGGTGATTGCTCCTTCACTTCCCATGATAACTTTGATTTCAACTCGAAAGACATTGCTTGTTTATTGACTAATCACTTTCTCTGTCACCCTTATCATAGAAAATACCTCTAATCCGTTCAAAACCAACACCCTTTATTTGTGCATTACTCATGAATTAACATATACCGAACCTTTGTATTTCACATAAATCCCAAAGCACGTTGATTGTTACCAACTCAGTGTGCATACTGTTCTTTCCTGATGTATGCCACTTTGATGCGCTAACCACATTCCGTTTTGTGCAATTGGAAAGCTGGTACAAATTTTTGAAGTCATTTCTCACTTCTTCTGACCGATAAGACTCAGGAAGAGGAAGTAAACAAGACAAAAGGAACATAGTAAAGGACAATAGAAAGAGATGATTCCTAATAAGAAAATTACAAAGTAAAAACTTATCAGATGTGGATACCAAGTCTAATGACCATGGCATGCACATTTGGATTAAGTGGCCTAATCTATCAAGCAAGTCTAATGTTCAACTTTTGTTGTACCTCTGAATTGTGAAACTAGGCTTTAATGCTCCAATTATCCTATTTGATTCACGGTCCTTATTCGACTTGTAGGGGGGGTTCACCATCAAGCCTCTCTCATTTTATTCTTTCTCTCAACTTACCATCGCCTTATGGTGCCTGTGTAGGGTTTCATTGATAAGACTCTCTCATTTTTTTCTTTTCTTTTTTTTTTCCTCTAATTATGCAGATGACAAGGTGTTAACCACGATAGAAATATCATATAGTCCTGGCATGTCTGACTCCACACTCTCAAAGATTATCTGGGAGGTCTTTTGGACTGTAATGTGGCTTTGGACAGGGTTAGAAAGAAGGGATATCATAAAGGCTCAAAATAACTAAGCCAACAAGGTTAATTTATCTACAACCTTTGGAATTCATTATGAAAACTTTCTTCCAATTTCTAAAACAAGGGAATTTGATTCTCCTTTTTTTTGAGATGGAATTTTTAAGAAAGACTGCCCCACTCTCGACTTCGTGTGATTATGAAATATTTTATTTGGTGCGATCGAACTGTAAGTCTGCCTACGTTTCTTTTAGTGACAAGAATCAGGTCGAACGTAGTTCAAAAGAATGCTTTCTTTTGGTTGCTATTTTTCTTTTCTTTTTTCTTTTTTTCCTTTTCTTTTTCTTCTTTTTTACTCTTTTCTATTTTCTCTTCTGATTTTTTTTTATTTTTGACTTTTCTTTTAGAACGAACTTTTCAAAACAAACCTATGGGGACATGAATTTTTTTCTTTTTCTTTTTATGACTCTGACTTGATTCCAAAAGAGGGGAGGTCAAGAAAATTAGGACATGCTCAAAAGGGGTACTGAATGGTATAAAGTATTTGGGTAGCTGAAAGAGGGCCTCCCAATCCCTGAAAATGCCAAGTGCAACATTTCTTTTGCAGCTCCGCCATTGATATAACTGATATGCCTTCCACTTTTTTTCTTAGTGCCTTGTCAAATACATAGCTCTTGTTGGGTAATTTTTCTTCATAGTGGATGTGCTCCGTCAGTTTGGAGAAAACTCTCTTGGTTTTATGTTGTAAATTGAGATGCAATTGAACTCAAAGTTGCCCGCTTCAAATTGTCTGGGATACACCCTCCTTTAACGAATTTTTGTCATCCTACTTTCCAAATTATCTGCCTCAGTTTCACACAGCTCGGGCTTCAAACGATCTCAAAATGTCCAAATCTGTACTTATTTCCCTCAAGTATCCCTATCATCTTCAAAATTGCTTCATTGCTTCATTGCTTCATGACTAAAGTGGTTTTTAAAACCAGGCTAAGAATTACGTGTGCATGTCATGTCACTAGAATCAGCATGAAAAGATAATAAAAGGAAAATAGAACTAAACAAAAACTTGACTAGAAACAGCACAAAATAGGAAATTGCATTAAACAGACGTGAAAGGGTTTGAACAACAAAACAAGCAAAATACACTAGGGTTACAACCCTGGAAAAACCTAAATAACACTAAAAGAGGTATTACGACTAAATGAACTAGGCAAAATAAAAGGATAGAAGGGTTTGAGTCATAAGACAATATCCGGATTACAACCCTGAATAACCCGGACAACATAAATGATAATGAATTAAACCACCAAGACTCATCCCCGGCTAGCCAAGAAATAGAGCGTCTTTCCAATTACTAAGCACGACATCTTAGACACTGAGTTCCACATCAATATTATCGAGACCATTACGAACTTCAATATCATTAACTTTAGTCAGCAAGTTCCCAAGAGGATTTGCATACTCCTTATCACTGTCCTTGATCACAATTATCCCTTTTTGAATTATTCTTTCTATTTCTCTTTCAAAGCACGACAATCTTCAATCCTATACCCTTGGACATTAGAGTGGTACATGCACCATACAGTAGGATCAAAACCTTTTGCATATGGGTCCGAAGTATAGCCGAGTAGCGGTTTAATTAGGCCAGAATGTTTTAACTTTTCAAACAGGCTTGTGTAGGATTCTTCGATTGGTGTGAAACTATTTCTTTGCCTTTGTTTCCCTCCATGCCCCAGTTTCCTAGGGTTGTTGGATGCTCAAAAATGTTGTGAAGGCAAAAGTTCATTATGAGGTGCTAGCGTTCGGCATAAGGAATGACCCAATGGTTGGACAGATGATCGAACGTTGTTCGAAGGATAACACTAGGTGGATTATATGGAGCTCGGGGATAGGTTTAGGGTTGGAGTTGAGGCTGAGTATATTGATGAGGCGGACCCTTTGGACCATGTTGTGATTCTGAAATAACTATGGCAACATCATCATGTTCCTTCTAACCTAGCAAGCTTCCTGTGTCATTCTGAATTGCTTGTGTCGTGGCTTTTAAAGCAGAATAGCTCAATATCTTACTCGACTTTAGCCCATATTCTACCATTTCTCCCATTTTTACCACATCATTAAAAGGCTTACCCACGACCGAGATCAAATGCCCAAAGTAAGTTAGCTTTTGAGCTTGAAGAAAGTACTCGACTGTCTCATCTTCTTCCATCGGGGGATTGACTCGGGCAGCTTGCTCTCTCCATCTTAGCCCATATTACCTAAAGCTTTCATTAGTCTTCTTTTACATCTTGGTGAGGGACATGCGATCCGGGAATATTTTTATATTTTACTGAAAGTGCCTGGAAAAGGCCTGAGCCATATCGTCCCATGTGTATCGCCTGCTAGCGTCTTGGCGGGTGTACCACTCCAGAGATTCCCCACTCAGACTTTGACTGAAATATGCCATCAATAATTTATCCTTCCCACCAGTGCCTCTTATCTTACTGCAGTAGCCTCTCAAATGGGCCACGGGATCTCCATGTCCATCATACAAATCAAACTTTGGTATCTTAAACCCAACATGCAATTGGATGTCAGGAAACAAGCACAAGTCTTTGCAAGACACGCTCATTCGGCTCCTTATCCCTTGTATGTTTCTTAAAGAATGCTCTAAGATTTTCACCTTCCTAGATATCTCATCTTGCTCCACTATCTTAGCAGGAATTTCAGTTTCACCGGGAGGCTCAACATGAGGAGCGTGAGAGTATGGAGACCTTGAAAGTTAATTCTGGAGCATAGTATTGGGCATCGGGGACTTTGAACACAGTTTCACTGGAGGAACGAGGAAACACAGCCGGTGGAGGAGCTACAAAAACATGAGTGGTCAAAGAAGCAGGCTATGAGGTGGTTTTGGCAGGTTGAGTGTGAAAAGGTTATGGGAAGATATCAGTAGCAGTGGGAAGCTGGATTTGTGACAGTGGTGGAATAGTGACGAGGCTTTCACTGTAGTTAGCGGGAACTGATGGTGGAGGACGCCCACTAATCCATCCTTGGTGTATTTCAGCCATCTGTTCTTTCAACCTTAAGACCTCTTTTTTCAACTCAGATTCTGCTTCAACAATCTCCTTAGATGGATCAACAACACCTGTGTCCAAGTCTTTGCCAGTCATGGCTACCTTGCTCTTTGAATGTGTGTTGTACGGAAGAGTTACCAGTTTAAGAACCACAAACCAACCACCCTTCCGCTATAATGAGAATAACAAAGAGGAACAAAATGAAGTCATCATGTTAGCGTTAGGGCATTTAACAGATAAAAATATCACATTGCGTGCAATGCACCTAGCAACAATTCATGGTTCAAGAATGACTTCAAGGGTCACAAGGTCACTTGGTATCATCCCACTTTGTCCATTTGAATCTTCTCTTTTCTTTTATTTTCTTTTCTTTTCTAGCACTTCTTGGCTGGCTCATTTTCATTTCTTTTTTTTAATTATCACTCTTTTCTTTCCTCTCATCTCTCACATCCCATAATTTCATCATCTTCTTTTTCAAAAAAACAATTTGATCGAATGCTATGTAGGTTGCCTACGTATCATGACGTCACATGAATCAGATCTTTGTGTAGTTCGGGAAGATCGGGAATAAAGTAAACAAACTAACGTTTTTTTTTTTTAACCTTAATGACTACTCTGATGAGAAAAAAGAAGAAAATCTCTTTTTTTTAGACTTAATATTCTATAATCTATTCTAAACTCAATCTTAAATGAACATATATTTTTTCTTTTTCTTTTTTTTAACAGATACTGTATGAGAAATTATTAAAGGCAAAAAAAAGCTAGAAGAGAAAAATATTTTTGATTATTTTTTTTAAGGAAGGAAATCTAAAGAATAAACCAAAAAAATATTTTAAATTTTCATTTGATATCCCGAAGAAAGATTTCGAAACGAGAAATGAAAAAGATAAAAAAACAAAGTTTTTAGATTTCAGTTTTTGATTAACTAAGGGAGAAACTCAAAAGATAAAGTATGTTTTTGTTTCTACGTACAATGTCCTAAAGTTATAGTAGAAATAAAAAGAATATTTTTTTTAAATATTTCCCAAAGAAGAACCTAAAAAAAAAAAGATTTTTGAAATTAATATCTTAAGGAAAACTTCTAAAGAGGTATCAAAAGAAAATTCTTTTTTTTGTTTGAATTTTTAGTCTTAATATACTAAAGAAAATATAAAAGTAATTTTTTTCTTTTGAGTTCTAGATATTAATTTCCTGAAGAAAAACCACCTCAAAAGAATTTTTTTTTATAATTTCTAGAATTAGTATTCTAAAGAAAACTCTAACGGGAATATAAAAGCGTAAAATCTCTTTTTTTTGGATTTTTGATTTATAACACATTTTTTCAAATACAAAATGGGAAGTACAATAACAAAAGACTCGACAAACTTAACTAGACTATGACAGAGTCTAACATCACCTAAAAGACTCGACATTACTGTACAAAAATAGAAGGTAAAAGACGACATAAAAAGAAAACAGACTCAAAACATAAAAAATTTCCTAAGCAACTCCTGAATGAACGATCCTGATTGATGGTCCTGGGGCGTCTGTCATGCACAAACTCTGGTAAATACATCCACACCTGTATGAGAAAATTAAGACCAAATAAAGTTAAAGACCTAGAACACTATGTGAGACAATAACACTTTCTGTTGGACACATGCAAGACATGATTGAGGCTATTTTGGCAAAACGACTTACGTGGTCAGAAGTGGCTAGACATGCAAGATTTGGTTACGACCCCGCGAAGCCAATAATCTAAGACTTACTAGGAATACCGGACCCTATGTGGGTTGCCTACGTATCCCGCCCGAGAGACGAGAATCAGTTTTGCATAGTTCGGAAAGATTGGATACGGGTGAAAATAAATAAAAAACAACTAACTTGGAGAAAACATATTTTTTGTCTTTTTTTTTGGAAAAATTATGGGAAAGTGAAAACTCTTTTTGGATTTTTCATTTTCTTTTTTTTCTTTTCCTTGAAAAACAAATTGTGAAAGAAAAATATAATCGGGCCCTACTTGCTTCATTTTTATACTTCGCCCTCTTTTCTTTCTCAGTTATCCTCAATCCTCATTGGTCCGCCAAATGACCCTTTTTACCTTTGAAAATTACAACATGTAGCACATAAGATGCATCAAGATGGTCTTTTATTTTTGGGTACACCTGTCCTAGACGGACCCACCCCAGTGTTAAGTCCCCTAAGTCAAATGCACGTGATGCAAACAAATGTTCCTACTAGGGATCCAGCACGAGGCTATGTTATTCTAGGTTTAAAACCTGGCGTATTGTTCTAGACCTTGCTTACCCGAGCGGATAACTCGAGCGGGGGGAGGGGGAGGGCAACATACCGGTAACCAAAAGGCCATCCGGCTTTGTAATCGATCTTATCCTCGTTCTAAATTATGTTATGACACTAACAGAAAAGAAGTCACGCCAACGTGCACTTCCCAGAAAATTAGAAGAGAAGGGTTTCGCAGCAGTTTATATATAGTACAAGTAATATCAAAGCTGTAAAAAATGGCATTTAGCATATTAGACCCAAACACGTAAAAATCAGATAATAAATAAAGCCAACTATAACAATTATTCTGAGCTCGAATTCTGAACCTTGAACCAAAAGTTCTGGGTTCTTTTCCCCAGCAGAGTCGCCAGAGCTGTCACACCTCCTTTTTCTACCCCGAAAGGGATATCGGGGAGTTTTTTCAATTAAAGTAACAATAATCGAAATAGGATTATTTACTCAAATTCAGAGTCTCCACTTGGGATAATTTATGGTATCCCAAGTCACCAGTTTAAAATTCTGAATCGAGGAAGTTTGACTCTTATGTATGGTCTACGAACACAGAAATCCAGGTAAGGAATTCTGTTAACCCGGGAGAAGGTGTTAGGCACTCCCAGATTTCGTGGTTTTAGCACGGTCGCTTAACTATTATTATTGACCTGATTATCTGATTAATTATATATTTTATACCTATTGTGCATTTTTAACCTTTGACCGCTTTTAAATTTATGGAAATATTCTGGAATAAGTTATGATTGTCGTACACTTCTTTGTTTTGTATACATTGCATATTGTGTCACAAGAATCATACCCACGATCTATAACGTATTTAATTTTATTAACATTATTAGAAGTTGTGACCGGGTCACATAAATATACACCCGAATTGAGATTTACGTATCGTGACCATGCCACAGGAACCGTACCCATGGCCACGATAGGCACTATAGTTCTCAAACAAATTACCTCTTAAAAATCACGAAGGCAAGGAGAACAAGGACCAGATTCAACAAAGCAATCACAAGCTGCCTGGAAGCTAATTCAAGTAAACATACCAATTTTCACGCTTAGATATACGAACAAGGAGTCACTGAGTCCTACTCAACCTTATCGACACTTTTGTGTTAAGGGTAGAAAGTATTGAAGAATAATCTAATCCATTTCGACTTTAAACTTAATTACACAAGCATAAACATATGTGACAATGGCAAATAGTGACCTAATGGCCTCACACTTTGTTAATAATTACAAACCAATTAGAGTCTCTAACAGGTTTCACTTTAAGTAAACAAGATAGACTTCCGCATACCTCAAGCTAATCAACTAATGAACAGAGCACTCCAATACTCTTCTCATGTGAGCCTATTCAAACAAAAACTAATACCAGCTCAAATGTAATTTTTTATGCTCACACTGTCATGTTCAAAATCGAGCAAACCATATGATTCAACCTCTAAGTTTCAACAAGCAAGAACAACTTCACGTTAATAGATCAACCAACACTAACAGGAAAACTTTGCAAACATTAATAAGTTAGACTTTTACCATGTTTATACCCCTATTTGATATTGCTTTGGTTACAAATTGCTACAAAATAGTCCCAAAAATACTCACAGGGTGTGCTTTATTACAGGTTTGAGCGACAAAGTGACAAATGTCAACGATCAGCTCAAAATGGAGTAAAACTTGCCCAAGTGTCAAAGACTAAGTGAAATAAGGAAAAGAGGGCCGAGTGCGGACCGTGCAAGAGTGAATGCATCTGCACTAGGAGATTCAGAGACTTGGCATTCTCAAGCTGGAGGCAACGCGGGCATGATACTAATCGCGTGGTCCGCGGTCAGGCTTCGCGGCCGCACTATTCTTTTACGCGGCCCGCGGACATGAGGTTCAGAGACAGAAATATTAGGGGATTAAAGCCATGCGGCCGCGCTTCTCTTTTGCGTGGTCCTCGTGAATGAGATTCAGAGAGCTGAGGTTTTAGCCAGCTCAAGCAATGCGCTCCGCGTTCCTTTATGTGCGGCAGCGCTAACTCCCACCACGGCCGCGGTGCACTTTCTCGCGGTCCGCGGTCCTTAACTTCAGAGAAGCTGAAATCATATGTTCAAGAGCCAGCGCGGCCGCGGTCCTTATTGTGCAGTCCGCGCTGACCCCGTAGGGGTATTTTTGTCCATTTTTCCCAGCCTAGTATAAATAGAACATTTTACCATTTTTAGGTTAAGTTTTAGATTCTGAAACGCAGTTGTGCACCTGGGAATGAGATTGTAGCCATTTTTGGCACTTTTGCTTTTTATTAACGATATATATTTGTAGATTCTACTTAGTAATTAATTAATATGTTTAGTTCCTCATCTATTTCTTCTATTTCTTCTTTAATTATGTGTAGCTAAACCCATTAGCTAGGTTTGTGGCTCAACCCTAGTGTGGGTAATTGATGGGTGTTGCCATCTAGGGTTAGATTGATATTGAGTGTTTGTTATTTGGGTAGATTTTATGTTTCAATTTCGAATTTGTGGTTGCAAATATAGATTCAAGCTTAGTGGGTTTAACTCTTCTTGAGAAAGAGAGTTCATGACCCCAAAATTGACCTAACAAGGAATTGGGATGGACCCATGAGAAATGGTAGTCCCAATTAACGGGTTAAATCTCGAGAGAGTAATCACCCTACTTGAACCCTAGTTGCTTGGTCTAATTGGCCTACCCAATTGGTCTCGAGAGAGCCAATTGGGAAAAATCATTCTCTCTACCGAGAGGTGTGAGAATGGGTACAATTGTACAATGGTTATAGCATAAGCCCCAAATATATCAATCTACCCTTAGTAACTTCTACCCATCGATTAGCCACCTAGGTAGTGTCACGACCGTAGTGCCTTTCTCTATATTAAATATGACTTAGCAATATTATCATAGCATAATTTAGTTTTAATCATTAGTTTTATAATAGTAGTTATAAAAACAAAGAAAACCAAAAATGTTTGAAGTGACATTAGAAGCACAACCGCATCTTTAGACTAGATAGACAATACAACTCCACTACTAGCTCCCTATGAAAATTCGATCCCGAACTACTATTCGGGTAAAAGCTACTGCGACCCGCTCTTCCTACCTTGGTGTAGCGTTGAGTTGGAAACGATCACTTTTTGGCGCCGTTTGCCGGGGAGCTTACGATGTTGACTATCTGTTTAGCTAGTTTTGTGTTTTGCTTCTCTTTCCTTCTTGTTTACTAATTTTGTTTGTGTCGATCACTCAGGTACTATGGCTTTAAATGCTAATGATCCTCTTAGAAATGCCATGGCAGGGGAGGAGGTTGAAGATATTGATCAAGATGAGCTTCCATTACCTCAAGCTCCACGTAGAGGAAGAAATGCCAATGCAAATGCTAATCCGAATGAGAATATTCCAGACCCTCCTCCGCCACCGCCAAGAGTGGTCCTAAGAGTTCTTCCTAATCAAGGATACGCCAGTGCTATTGTTCCTCCCTGAATCCGGGCGGGGAACATTCAAATCACAAATGTCATGTTGACCTTGCTCGAGAAAAGAGGGTATTTTACGAGCGCCTCCGATCAAAATGCATACAAGCTCTTGAAGTGGTTCGTTGATACATGTTGAGGTAGCAAGCAAACAAATGTATCCGGGGATGCGTTGAGATTGAGGCTTTTCTCGTTCTCTCTTTGGGGTAAAGCGTTGGATTGGTTAGAAAGTCTCCCCAATCATTCTATCACCATATGGGATGAATTGGCGGACAAATTTATTGCCAAGTTCTTTTCTCCAAGTCATATGGCGGCTCTTTGGGATGAAATTCTAGCCTTCAGGCAAGATCCAACGGAACCTTTGCACGAGATATGGGAAAGATATAGAAAAATGGTGAAGGAGTGCCCTAATAATGACATGACCGAGGCAATGATACAACAAATTTTTATCGGGGCATCAACATCACGAATCAGTGCATTGTGAACCAATTAGCCGGAGGGAACTTCATGAAACTTTCTTACCAAAAGGCATGTGATGTACTTGATGAAATAGCCGATACCTCTTTGGCATGGCAAAGTCGAGCAAATGTGCCCCAAGGTGACCCCACGGTCATCCATTTGCACAAGGAATTGCATAATCATGTCCAAGCTATTGCCGAGCTTACAACAACTATGAATCAATTGGCGAAGGCGCAATTGCAACAAGTCCAAAATTTGTGCTAAGTCAATACAATGGAAGGTGTTTCTATGTTGAAAAGGAGGCAAAGAGGGCAATAACAACCTCAAGGCAATTGTGAGAATTTGACAACAACAATGATGGTGGTGGTTATTCGAATGAGTGCTATGATGAGCAAAGCGAAGAATGTCAATATGTCAATAACTACCAAGGGAATAGAGGAAATCAAGGGAATCAACAATGGCATCCCCAAGGAAATTGGGGCAATCAACAAGGCGACGGTAATTGGAACAATAACAACCAACAACAAGGTGGTGGCAATTGAAAAAACAACAATCAAAACAACAATTGGGGTAACCAAGGTAATAATCAAGGCAATTGGAATGGGAACAATAATAATTGGAGCAACAACAACAACAATCAAGGAGGGTGGAATAATAGTGGAAATCAAGACAATCGGGGGCAAGGCTTTCAAAGGCCCCCCATGTACCAACAACCAAACAATCCACCTCCCTTTCAATCTCAAGGGTCTAGTTCTTCGGGTAGTGATATGGGGATAATAGAAATGATGTTTGAACAAATGATGAAGAAGATCCAAGACTCCGATGCTCAATTGGCTTCTCATAACACCTCTATTCAGAATTTGGAGGTACAACTTGGCCAAATCTCTCAATCGTTGAATACTCGACCTAAGGGTGTTCTACCAAGTGATACGGTAGTGAACCCGAAGGAGGGTAACAATCATGTGATGCCAGTTACAACAAGAAGCGGAAGAGGCAGTGATGTGCATTCCTTGAATGAGAATCAAGTTGTGAATGACGAATTTGAGTTGCATGATGATAATGTGCCTTTGGATGTTGATGATGTGGTTGAACCAAATGTGACCAATGATGTGCGGATTGATATTGATGATGAGGCCGGGGTAAAGACTCACGATGCCATGAACCCGTCTAGGGAACACGTGATTGACATGCCCGAGCCGGTAACGGTTAGCAAAGCAAAAAGGTGACAATCAATTCAAAAAGTTCATTGAAATGATAAAGAGTCTTACTATCAATGTGCTGTTGGTGGAGGCACTTGAACAAATGCCAGGGTACGCATAGTTTATGAAGGATTTCGTAACTAAGAAGAGGTCGATGGAGTGTAAACAATTAAAATGACGCATCAAGTAAGTTCTATAGTGCATTCTATGGCCCCAAAACTTGAAGACCCCGGAGCTTTTACTATCCCTTGCACTATCGGTTGTACGGATTTTGCCAAAGATCTTTGTGACTTGGGGTCTAGCATTAACTTGATGCCTTATTCTGTCTTCAAGACTTTGGGAATCGGGCAACCTAGGCCAACCTCTATGAGACTTCAAATGGCAGATCGCTCGATGAAGCGACCCTTGGGCATAATTGATTATGTTCTTGTTTGTGTTGATAAATTCATATTGCCGGTCGACATTGTCATATTGGATTGTGAGGTGGACTTTGAAGTGCCGATTGTTCTTGGAAGACCTTTCCTAGCTACGGGGAAGGCATTGGTTGATGTTGAAGTGGGTGAGTTGACATTCCGAGTGGGAGATGAGAAGGTGGTATTCCACATTTGCAAATCAATGAGACAACCCAATAGCACGGAGGTGTGTTCATTTGTGGACATTGTCACAGCTGTGATGAAACAAGTTCCATGATAAATGTTGAAGATCCTCTTGAGGTCGTGCTTCTTAACATGGATGTCAATGATGATGATAGTCGAGTGGGGCGTGTAAATGCATTGCAAGGTATGGGTTCATATTCATATGAGCCTAGAAAGTTATCTTTGGATCTTGAAAAACGCAAAACTCCACCAACCAAGCCATCGATTTAGGAGCCACCGGTGTTGGAGTTGAAGCCACTTCCTCCACACCTCAGGTATAAATTTTTAGGCTCTAATTCAACTCTTACAGTTATTCTTTCTTCTTGCCTTACTAACTTGCAGGTTGAGGCCACTTTGGAAGTGCTTCAAAAGCGAAAAAGGGCAATAGGATGGACTCTGGCAGACATTCGGGGGATAAGCCCCGTATTTTGCATGCATAAAATCATCTTGGAGGAGGACGCAAGGCCTTCACTTGAACATCAGATAAGACTAAATAAGGCGATGCAAAAGGTGGTAAGAAAGAGGTTATCAAGTGACTTGACGCTAGTGTGGTTTATCCAATCTCTGATAGCTCATGGACCTCTCCGGTCCAATGTGTACCAAAAAAAGGTGTGATGACAGTAGTGACAAATGACAACAATGAGCTTATTCCCAGTCAAACTATTACTGGGTGGAGAGTTTGTATGGACTATCGGAAACTCAACAAGGTGACCCACAAGGATCATTTCCCCTTACCATTCCTTGATCAAATGCTTGATCATATTGCGGGGCGAGCTTTTTATTGATTTTTAGATGGGTACTCGGGCAATGATCAAATTTTAATTGCCCCAGAGGACCAAGAGAAGACCACTTTTACATGCCCCTACGGTACATTTGCTTTCTCCCGGATGCCATTCGGGTTGTGCAGTGCTCCGGCGACCTTCCAACATTGCATGATGGCTATTTTCACCGACATGGTGGAAGACATGTTGGAGGTATTTATGGATAACTTTAGTGTGGTTGGTGACTCCTTTGAAGAATGTTTGTAAATTTGGATAGAGTCTTGGCTCGATGTGAAAAAACTAACCTCGTTCTCAATTGGGAAAAATGCCATTTTATGGTAGAAGAAGGTATAGTGTTGGGTCACAAGATCTCGAAGCGAGGAATTGAAGTTGATAAGGCCAAGATCGAGGTCATTTCAAGGCTTCCTCCCCTACTTCTATCAAAGGGGTGAGGAGTTTTCTTGGGCATGCCGGGTTCTACCGGCGGTTCATCAAAGATTTCTCGAAGGTTGTGAATCCACTTTGCAAGTTGCTAGAGAAAGATGCCAAGTTTGTTTTTGATGAAAAATGCATGGAGGACTTTGAACTTTTAAAGTACTAGTTGACCTCAACTCCTATCATCACCACACCTAATTGGAGTTTGCCCTTTGAACTAATGTGTGATGCAAGAAACGTTGCGGTAGGGGCGGTACTAGGCCAATGAATTAGTAAAATGTTCCATCCCGTGTACTATGAAAGCAAGGCTATGAATGAAGCTCAACGGCATTACACGGTGACGGAGAAGGAATTGTTGGCAATTGTATTTTCCATGGAAAAATTTTGGCCTTATCTTGTGGGGACCAAGGTGATTGTGCACACGGATCATGCCGCCCTTAGGTATTTGATGTCCAAGAAGGATTCCAAGGCGAGATTGATGAGATGGGTGCTACTTCTTCAAGAATTTGACTTAGAAATAGTGGACCGGAAGGGAAGTGAGAATCAAGTTGCGGACCATTTGTCCGGTTGGAGGAAGAAGGGAGGCCATGTGACAGCTTTGAAATAAGTGATGCATTCCCCGACGAGCAACTTATTTCCATGTCTAGGTGTGACATTCCATGGTTCGCGAACATCGCCAACTTCATTGTGACCGGAATTGTCCCGTGTGAGCTCTCTTCCAACCAAACGAAGAAACTCAAATGGGATAGTTTGGATTTTTATTGGGATGAGCCGTACTTGTTTAAAATTTGCACGGATGGTGTTATTAGAAGATGTGTCCCGGAAGGTGAACAATTGAGCATATTGGAGGCTTGTCACTCCTCTCCCTATGGTGGCCATCATGGAGGGGTGAGCACGGCTTCAAAGGTCTTGAGTTGCGGTTTTTATTGGCCGACTTTATTTAAGGATGCTAGTGATTTGGTAAAGAGATGTGATGCATGCTAAAGAGCCGACGAAATTTCAAAAAGGGATGAGATGCCACTCAATACAATTCTCGAGGTGGATATTTTTTATGTTTGGGGCATCGATTTCATGGGTCCTTTCGTGAGCTCTTATGGGAACACCTATATTTTCGTGGTGGTGGATTATGTCTCAAACTGGGTTGAAGCCGTGGCTTTACCTAACAATGAAGCCCGGAGTGTTGTGTATATTTGAAAAAGAGTATCTTCACAAGGTTTGGCACCCCTCGTGCTATCATTAGTGATGGGGGGTCTCACTTTTGCAATAAGGCTTTCGACTCATTGCTTTCTAAGTATGGAGTAAATCACAAAGTGACCACCCCCTATCATCCTCAAGCTAGTGGTCAAGTGGAAGTCTCCAACCGAGAAATAAAGAGTATCTTGTCCAAGACGGTAAATGCTAATAGGACCAACTGGTCGAAAAAGTTGGATGACGCTTTATGGGCATACCAGACGGCTTATAAGACCCCAATTGGTATGTGCCCACACTGGTTGGTGTTTGGTAAAGCTTTCCATCTTCCGGTAGAATTGGAGCACAAGGCTATGTGAGCCTTGAGGAAGTTGAACTTGGAATGGGATGTTGCGGCAAATCTCCGTGTTGAGAAACTAAATGAGCTTGATGAGTTTAGATTTCATGCCTACTCCAGCTCGTCCTTGTATAAGGACAAGATGAAGTATCTTCACGACAAATATGCTAGGGGAAAGGAATTCAAGGTTGGTGATATGGTTCTTCTTTTCAACTCCCAGTTGAGGTTATTTTCGGGAAATCTCAAGTCAAAGTGGAGTGGGCCATTTGAAGTTGTATGTGTGACTCCTTTTGGTGCTATTGATCTCAAGAACAAAAATGGTGAAATTTTTCGGGTCAATGGGCATCGTGTAAAGCATTATTTGGGGAAGTTTGATGACAGCCACATGGTGGCACTCATGCATTTGAAGTGATATGATGGTAACATGCGTCGTGCCGCGACGTTAAATCAGGTGCTTCTTGGGAGGCAACCCATGTCTTTTTCTTTCTCTTTGATTTTCTTTGTAGCTTAGGATTTTTTAGCTAATTGTTTGTGAGATGTTACAGGGATTGTGTTTAAGCAGTGCAAAACAAAAGGAAAAAGATTGTAGTCTCTGAAGTTTGCCAGTGTGACCGCGGTGTAGTTTTGCGTTTTCCGCGCTGGCATGAGCTAAATTTGCATAGTCTCTGAAGTTTGCTAGGGCGGCCACGATGCATTTTTGCGCGGTCTGCGCTGGCAAGGCAAAATTATTGTGCTCTCTGAAGTTTTTCATGCGGTCGTGGTCATGTTTGTGCGGTCCGCGTGGGCTACTTACTACAAGGCTACATGAACAAACCCAGCATGGTCTACGGTCGCTTTTGTGCGGCCATGTTGGTAGGTGAGTACGGGTCCCACTGGGTGTCTATAAAAAGAATCCAAGGGTCTCATTTTACCCTTTTCGCACTTTGAAAACCCAGAACCCTAATTTTACTGTTCAAAATTTTCTGAGCCCGTTCTTCTTGCTTGATTGGATTAATTGCACTCATTCTTCATCAACCCGGTAGCATCTCATGCACTCATGATTAATTAATTTCTTAGTTTTCATCTTATTTGTTGCCCAGTAGTGTAACTTCTCTTTTTCTTCCCATTTTTCTTTGAATTACTAGTTTAGGTTAGACTTCTTGCTAGTTTTTGGGTTTTGAGAATGCTTAAGGATTGGGTAACTGAGTAGGGACAAGTAGGATCAAACATTGAACAAAATTTGAAGAAAACATGAAACCCTAACTTAGTTCCCTAACCCTAGCTTAGCGCAGACCGCGGTTGCTTTTGCACGACTGCTCTGCCCTGACGCGGTCCGCATTGCATTTCTGTGCGGACCGCGGAGCTCTTTTGATTGAAAGTTAAATATTTCCAGCGCGGTCGCATTGCACTTTGGTGCTGCCCGCGCTGGCCCACCGCGTCCGCATCCCCATTTTGTGCGGACCGTGGTGGGAGATTCAGAGAGCTATTTTTCCTGGCCTTGTTCAATGTGGTTCGCGGTCTCCATAGCGCGGTCCGCGATGTCTTCAACGTGGCCGCACCCCTGATAGTGCGGTTCGTGGTACCCTGTTCTGCAGTGGTGTCTGCAATATTTTCACTTGATATTCTGCAATTGATTTCAATAGTTGGTTCACTGCCCATGCTTAAACTGACAATGCTATATGTTTGCTTGCAGATAATGGTTAGACAAAAGGGCGACAAACAATCACAACAACCCGGGAGAGGTGGTTCCTCCCGAGGGGGTAAAGGAAAGAGAATAGCCAAACTCACTCCCCAGGCTCGGGAGAACATAAAAAAGACCCGAAAATTGATAAAAGCTGCTGATAAGGCTGCTTCTCATTCGTCGGGGAGTGAGTATGTGCCCTCCAAAAGCATCTCCACAGATTCAATCCCAACTCACATAACCGACCTCCTCCACCTAGTTGATACCCCTCCACTATCACCCACCTCCAAAAAACCAGTGAATGTCGTCTCGGATTCTTCTGACGAGTCCGCAGCCGGTAGTGGGAAATACTCCATCTCCCCCACAACTTCATTATCTGGGGAGAGTGCAGGCAAAGATGAGGGAGGTGAGCCTCATATTGGGGGAGTTGCATGGACTATGAAAGCCGAAGAGTGGGCGGATAGATTCATGAGCCAAGTGGCTTACAAATAGTTTAGAGAGTGGTGGCCGGTGAGGAAGTTGATACCGTAGAGAAGTTTTATTGACACTAACCTTTTACCCCACAACCCAAACGTACAGAGGGAGTTCTGAACTAGAAAGGGCTGGGAGTCCTTCATGGGGAAGTGCATCGATGCTAATGAGCACATGGTCAGGGAATTCTACTCTAACGTGGCTCACATTGTCAAGGATACTAAGGTGACCAAAGTGAGAGACAAAATAGTGTTGTTTGATAGAAAATCCTTGAATGAGTATTTGGGGTTCCGAGATGAGGATGAGTCACTTTATCTAGCAAAGTTAGGGATGGGGGAGGAAGTCCGTCCTTGGTTGGCCCAGTACTTGGCAATCCCAGGTACTATTCCAACGTGGTTGCAAACAGGGAAGAAAATATTCCATAACACCTTTAACTTTGAGGCTCGAGGGTGGTTAACATTTGTGTGTAGTCGGCTTGACCCTTCTACCCACGATAACACTATTCCACTTACCCAAACTGTTCTTGTTGCATCTATTATGTCCTGGTACCCTATCAATGTAGGCAATGTGATGTCCAGTGTGATTTCTACTGTGGGACATGAGCATGACCGGAACTACCCTTTTCCCATCACCCTTTCAATGTATTTCAGGGATCTGGAGGTGGAGAAGAAAAGGTATGACGTCAAGACCAAGCCTATGGCTCCTTACTCTTGGTACAACATGCAGGGCCCGGACAACCCTAAATCCAAGAACTACAAGCCACCTGCCTCTGTCCCAACTGGCCAGTTTGAGGTGACAGTTGATGTAGAGCCTTCTATCGTGCCTTCCACCGAGCCTGCTGCCACTACAGTTGTAGACTTGCCTCTAGGACCATCATTTTCTGTTGATCCCAGTACTTCAGCGGGATCGAGGGCGCCATATTCCAAGACTCATCCCTTCATTGCCCATCAGTTGAGCCAGACATTGGCTAGCTTGAACAACTGGATGTCAACTGCGACATCCAAGTTATCCACATTGTCTTCCACTATTCAGACCCAATCAGCACCTCAGCCAGCTCAGATTCCTCAGTCCATTGAGGACATTTTGAAGAAGCTCCTGGAGAACCGGGAAAGTATTATGAAGACACATGCCACTTTGACTACAGCTATGGAGTCACATGGCTAGGCTCTGAAGGAGCTTGCCAAGGAGCACAAGAATATGAGGAGAACACAGGCTTCTAAGGAGTCTATAAAGCAGCTCAGGATAGATGTGGACAAGCTATTGGCAGACCAGATGCCTCTAACTTGCTATTCGGGGAGCCAGCCCCATATCCAGCAGCACCAGTAGCAGAGTCACAGCAGAAGCATGCACCCAGGCAACCTAGGAAGAAGAGGAAGCTCCCCAGTACAGTTGATGCAGTGATTGAGGTGGCAGTCCCACAGGAGGCCTCTTCCAGTTTGCCACATGCTTCACCTAGCATCCAGCCGGTCCAGAAGCAGGCCCCAGTCCCAGCAGTTGAGCAGTAGGAAGTCAGGAGCCAGTCTGTGGCTCCCGCACATACGGAAGACTTGGGGACCACTGAGGATCCCATGCAGACTGACCAGGCCTAGGGAGCCTCTATATCCTTTACTTTGATTTTGATGCGTATCTGTTTAGTTGGCATTGGGGACAATGCCAGCTTTTATTCGTGGGGGTGTGCCTTACTTTTTGATTATCCATGGATGACTGTATATACATATTGTTAGTTTATGCTTTACTTTGATTATCTATTTTGGGCTGTATAACTTTACACTTTAGCTACTTTTCTTCTAATTTTTATTCTCTCTTTTGGGCGGTATATAAAGTTATATTTTTGTACATATTCATCCCCCGCTGTATATTCTACTCCCATATTGTACATGTTCATTCTATTTTCTATTTTCGCAAAAAAAATTTGTTTTTAGCTTTATAGTTAGGCTCGTAGCCTCTTGTTTTATTTTTGACGCTTCCAATAAGCCCTTGGTTTTCTTAAGGCCACGGTTCTTTTCAAGGGTGGAGTATTGTGTGAATCGGGTGGCTCTTCCCGATGATGGATGGAGTGACAACCTTCTTAAGGGTTTGAGTCCGTTTCTTTGATTTTTCTTTTGTATTTGATAGTTGTAGTTAAGGGTACCTCAAGCAAAGCTTTACTTGGGCCTAGCATATTTGCCTTTGATCCCATGGTCAAAGACATAATGTTGTGTTTAGGATGGTGAAAGTCATGGCTTGAGACTCTTGCATTGACCAAACAATCATCATGTGGTCTTTTCGGACCATTGTGTGCTTGAATCGTAACTAAGGTCGTTATGGGCCCTTGACTCGATGTCTTTAGCAATCCACTAGCGTGTGCGATGAGGAATCGAATTGTGAGTCCAAGTCCCGAGCTAATGGTCTAGAACTTGCCCTGAATGTTTGTTGAGGTGAAATCATAGGTGAAATTTGACTTGAGAAGTGATTATAGGCTTTCCTTGATCCAAATGTTAAGTTGAACAATTCCATGGTCTACCAATGAAATGATCCCTAGTTAACCCTTTTGAGCCTTGAACCTTTTTCTTTCAAGAACCAATGCTACAAGCCTATACCCGATCTAAATGATACCCTCTCTTGGCACTCAAATCTTCCTTTGAGTAATGGCGATTGTCTAAGTTTGGGGGGAGAGACAAGAAAGGAAACAAAGTGGTAGAAAGGTACAAAAGCAAAAGAAAAAGGAAGGCAATGAAAAAGAAAAAAGTAAAAAGACAAAAAGAAAGTCCAATGTGAACAGAATAAAAAGGGACTCAAGGAAAACAAAGGTGAAAAAGGTGTGGAAAAAGTAGAAAAAGGAGAAATGTTTTGAATTGCATAAGAAAGAGTGACAATGTGTCTCTAACCCCTTGTAAAGAAGTGAAATACTCAAAAGTGTCAAGAGAGTTGTGCCAAAATGAATCAAAAGAAGTGCTTAATGGAAGATTGAACCCACTTGAATAAAAACATGTCCTACCCTTACCCAAAAGCCTTCACATTTGACTCCACAAAAGTCCGATAGGATCTTGAGTTGAAGGGAACCTACATTAGTGGATACTTACATAAGGGGCAAGCATATGGTACCCAGAGCCGGACTTGTGACCTTCTTCTTGAGAGAGATGAGTGAAAGTCCATCAACCTCAGTTTGTATGTCAATACTCAAAAAGGTAAGGTTCGCTTAGGGAGAGTTAAGGATGTGTGAGTTTGGGTTCCACAATGACCAAAGTAATTAAGAGAAGTTCTTTGATGAAATGTGTCAACTCTTGATGATCTTGTGTCACACTTGATCCAAAGTTTTCAAAGTTTAAATGTGTTAATGATGCATTCATATTGAGGACAATTGTTAGTCCCAATTGATGCTTATTGAGGTTGCTTTAGGGTAGCTGGAATTACTTGGATTTCACTTTAAGGGGTGGGTCTTATTTTGTTTGCTTGAAGACAAGCAAAAGTTTAAGTTTCGGGGAGTTGATAAGTTAGAATTTTACCATGTTTATACCCCTACTTGCTATTGCTTTGGTTACAAATTGCTACAAAATAGTCTCAGAAATGCTCACAAGTTGTACTTGATTACATGTTTGAGCGACAAAGTAACAAATGTCAATGATCGGCTCAAAACGGAGTGAAACCTGCTCAAGTGTCAAAGACTAAGTGAAATAAGGAAAAGAGGGCCTACTGCGGACCGCGCAAGAGTGAATGTGGCTGCACTAGGAGATTCAGAGACTTGGCATTCTCAAGCTGGAGGAAACGCGGGCGCAGTACTAATCGCGCGGTCCACAGTCAGGCTTGACGGGCGCGCTACTCTTTTATGCGGCCCGCAGACATAAGGTTCAGAGACCAAAAAATTTGGGGATTAATGCCACGCGGCCGCGCTTCTCTTTTGCGCGGCCCGCATGAAGGAGATTCAGAGAGCTGAGGTTTTAGCCAGTTCATGCACTCCGCGTTCCTTTATGTGCAGCTGCGCCAACTCCCATCGCGGTCGCGGTCGCGGTGCACTTTCTCGCGGTCTGCGGTCCTTAACTTCAGAGAAGCTGAAATCATAAGTCCAAGAGCCAGTGCGGCCGCAGTCCTTTCTGCGCGGTCCGCGCTGACCTCGCAGGAGTATTTTTGTCCAGTTTTTCCAGTCTAGTATAAATAGAACATTTTACCATTTTTAGGTTAAGTTTTAGATTCTGAAATGCAGCTGTGCACCTGGGAACGAGATTGCAGCCATTTTCGGCACTTTTGCTCTTTATTAACGATAGATATTTGTAGATTCTACTTAGTAATTAATTAATATGTTTAGTTTCTCATCTGTTTCTTCTTTAATTATGTGTAGCTAAACCCATTAGCTAGGGTTGTGGCTCAACCCTAGTGTGGTTAATTGATGGGTATTGCTATCTAGGGTTAGATTGATATTGGGTGTTTGTTATTTGGGTTGATTTTATGTTTCAATTTCAAATTTGTGGTTGCAAACATAGATTCAATCTTAGTGGGTTCAACTCTTCTTGAGAAAAAGAGTCCATGACCCCAAAATTGACCCAACAAGGAATTGGGATGGACCCATGAGAAATGGTAGTCCCAATTAACGGGTAAAATCTCGAGAGAGTAATCACCCCACTTGAACCCTAGTTGCTTGGTCTAATTGGCCTACCCAATTGGTCTCGAGAGAGCCAATTGGGAAAAATCATTCTCTCTACCGAGAGGTGTGAGAATGGGTACAATTGTGCAACGGTTAGAGCATAATCCCCAAATATATCAATCTACCATTAGTAACTTCTACCCATCGATTAGCCACCTAGGTAGTGTCACAACCCTAGTGTCTTTCTCTATATTAAATACAACTTAGCAATATTCTCATAGCATAATTTAGTTCTAATCATTAGTTTTATAATAGTAGTTCTAAAAACAAAGAAAACCAAAAATGTTTGAAGTGACATTAGAAGCACAACCGCATCTTTAGACTAGATAGACAATACAACTCCACTACTAGCTCCCTATGAAAATTCGATCCCGAACTACTATTTGGGTAAAAGCTACTGCGACCCGCTCTTCCTACCTTGGTGTAGCGTTGAGTCGGCAACGATCACTTTTTGGCGCCGTTTGCCGGGGAGCTTACGATGTTGACTATCTGTTTAGCTAGTTTTGTGTTTTGCTTCTCTTTCCTTCTTGTTTACTAATTTTGTTTGTGTCGATCACTCAGGTACTATGGCTTTAAATGCTAATGATCCTCTTAGCAATGCCATGGCGGGGGAGGAGATTAAGAACGAGGTTAGTTTCTTCACATCGAGCCAAGACTCTATCCAAATTTACAAACATTCTTCAAAGGAGTCACCAACCACACTAAAGTCATCCATAAATACCTCCAACATGTCTTCCACTATGTCGGTGAAAATAGCCATCATGCAACGTTGGAAGGTCGCCGGAGCACTACACAACCCGAATGGCATCCGGGAGAAAGAAAATGTACCGTAGGGGCATGTAAAAGTGGTCTTCTCTTGGTCCTCTGGGGCAATTAAAATTTGATTATTGCCCGAGTACCCATCTCACTTGGACAATCTCAAAACTCACCGAAAAGTTTAAAAAAACTAGCTGGATCTGAAATTCCGGCGAGAATCAGAAAATCACACACGCACGTCGCTATTTCCACGGCGACGAGCAGCGGTTTGAGCTACTATTTTCACTTTCTTAGAGCTGGTTTTATAGCTTTCATAGTGGAAGAAGGCTGGAGTTTTTTGTGGTTTAACAAAAATAGAGATGGATTGAAACTCGCATCTCTTTGTTCTCTGTTTGTGACCCCTTTTCTTGCTCTGTATTTTTTGATTCTTTTTGAATCTGTCTTTTACCACCCCCTCCCCCATCTTTGTTATGTTTCAGCTATTTCAAATGGAAGTGGGTCTCTGAGTGTGGGTGTTTGGGAATTGGCAGCGGCTGATGGTTTGGTAGGCGGGGAAGTAGCGTTAGGGTGTCTGAAAGTTTTTGAATGGAGAAGAAGAAGATAGGGGTCCTGTTTTTTTGTCTCTTCGGCATTTCTCTCTTCTAGGTTTGGTCTAATATGTCTTAGAGAATATCAGGTTATTTTTTCCTAAGGATATTAGGTTATATTTTATGTTTAATGAGTATTGGGCTTGAATTTATGGGCTAGATCCGAATTGGGACAAATTTACCTTTAAAAAGTGGCCTTTTAACTCTACTAGACTAAAAAATATTAATTCCTAAAATAATAACTATAAAATTGTGAAATTATTCCTAATTAAAATAAATTACTAGAATAAAACTAAATACGAAAAGTGAAATTATTTTTGTATTTTTTTTTAATTTTATGAAAGGTAGATAAATTGAAAGTAACTAAATAAAATATCAATTAGTTAAATAAGAGAAAATATTTTTGTAGTTTTCATCTTTTTGATAAAATAAAATAAAAGAATCAAAACTAGTTAAAATAATGATATTAGACCTAAACTAAATATTTAAATGCCAAAGTATGTAAAATTTCAGGGAGGGTCAAAAATCACATGTCTACACATAGAAACAACGGGAGATATTAAAAATGAAGAGTCCACATCGGGTGTCAATAATACGTCGTTGGCATCTTCGCTTATGAAAAGAAATATGTCAAATGCGAAATTTATTGTAGAAATTTTTGGCGGGTCAGGACATTTCAGGATGTGGAAAGCTGAAGTTCTTGATGTTCTTTTTCAACAAGGTCTAAATATGGCCATAGAAGAAAAGAAACTAGACAATATCAGAGAAGAAGATTGGAAGATAATCAATCGCGTTGCTTGTGGTATTCGATCTTACCTCGCAAGAGAACAGAAGTGTCCATACAAAAGAAACTTCTGCAAGTAAATTGCGGAATGCATTGGAGGATAAATTCTTGAAGAAAAATAGCCAAAATAAACTTTACATGAAAAAGAATGTTGTGCTTCACATATATTCCTGATACTACAATGAATGATCATATCACCATCTTTAATAAGTTGGCAACAGATTTGCAGAATATGGACGTGACTTTTAGTGATGTAGATAAGGCCTTAGTGTTATTAAGTTCACTTCCCGATGAGTACGAGCACCTCGAAACAACCATACTTCATGGGAATGATGAAGTGTCTCTCAAATAAATTTGTTCTAACTTGTACAACTATGAACAAAGAAAGAGAGAAAAACAAAAGAGTGGAGAAGGAGAAGCACTGGTCATGGGAGGTTGTTCTCAAAACTAGATGAGAACGAAGAAAGGAAGATCTAAGTCAAGATCCAGACCCAGCAAAGATGATTGCGCCTTTTGCCGAGAAAAGGGGCACTAGAAGAATGATTGTCCAAAGTTGAAAAACAAGGCCAAACCTAATAATGTGAAGGTTTCCATGGATTCAAATTTAGCTGATTGTGACGACTCTGATTTCTCACTAGTTACAACTGATCCGTTCAAACCATGTGACATATGGTCGATGGATTCAGCTTGTAGTTATCATATGTGTCCCAACCGGGACTGGTTCGTTGATTTTCAAGAAGGAGAATGTGGAGTTATTCATACCACAAATAATAATCCTCTTACCACATATGGTATTGGTTCAATCCCTCTTATAGTAGACTCAACTATGAATATTCATGAAAAAATAAATGACGGGCTCTTTCTTTCACTGCTAACCCCAAGAAGTTTCAACATGCTAAAACTTTCTGTTTCGTCGAGCCCCGAGCTTGTGGTCCTCCTTTGAGGGTTCAATTGAATGAATTAAGAAACCATGATAGATTGATCTGAACATTAACACATGTTCGATACGTACCGGAATTGAAGAAAAATCTCATTTCTATAGTAGCCCTAGAGTCAAAGGGGTTCAAAGTCATTGCAGAAAATGGGATAATGAGAATATACTCCACTGCACTAGTGGTAGTGAAGTGAATTCGGCGAAATAATAACATGTAATACTATCACGGTAGTACAATTATTGGGATAGAAACAGTGACATCCAACAATGATAATGAGGCAGAAGCAACCAAGCTATGGCACATGCGCTTGGGACATGCTTGAGGAAAATCCTTGAAAATTTTATCAGATCATTGTTAAAAGAAGTAAAGACTTGCAATTTGGAGTTTTTTGATCATTGTATCAAGGAAAAATTTTACATTATGTTCACTCTGATGTTTGGGGTGCTTCCAAAATACCTTCATTAGGTGGGAAACACTATTTTGTAATATTTATTGATGACTTTTCCCAGAGAGTGTGGGTGTATACGATGAAAACCCCAAATGAGGTGTTAGGAATATTTCTCAAATGGAAGGCAATGATATAGACTCAAACGGGAAGAAAGATAAAGTATCTTCGCACAGATAACGGTGCAGAATACAAAAGTGATCTTTACAATAATATTTGTGAATATGATGGCAATTTGAGACATTTCACCATAATAAATACACCACAACAGAATGGAGTGGCAGAATGTATGCACCGAACTTTGCTGGAGAAGGTCCGACATATGTTGTCCAATGCTGATTTGGGCAAAGAATTTTGGGTTGAGGCAATAACATATGCATGCCACCTCATTAATCATCTACCATCTGCTGCTATTGGTGGCAAAATACCATTTGAAAAATAGTATGGAAAATGTGCTGAAGATTATAGTTTTTGCATGTATTTGACTCAATTAAATACTATCATGTGAAAGAATCAAAATTGGATCAGATAGTAAAGAAAGCTATATTTATGGGGATTACTTCTGGAGTCAAAGGATACTGCTTATGGCATCTAGAGACAAGAAAAATTATATTCAGTAGAGATGTTACCTTTAATGAATTTGCCATAGCATATAAGGTGATAATTGAGGATGTCAAATAAATTGATGGTGCTTCAAAGCAGGTAGAGTTTGAGGGAACATTAATTTTCCCAACACAAGGAGAAAATGAGGAAACAACAGAAGATTTCCTCTGGAAGTAGAGCCAGTAGAGTGGGAGATTCCAACTCGAAAACCTCAACAATAACTTGAATCAATAACAACAGTAAGCCAAAAAGAATAATAAAGAAACATGTTCGTCTCATAGAGACGGTGTCTTGTGCAACCTCAATTGTAGCTAATGATGTTCCTATCACTTATAAAGACGCAGTCCAAATTTCAGAAGAAGATAAGTGGAGGATTGCCACGAATGAAGAAATGCAGTCCCTTCATCATAATCGCGCATGGAAATTGGCCAATCTCCCAAAGGAAAATAAATCAATTGGGTGAAAATGGGTATTTTCGAAGAAATAATGATTTCCTAACCAAGAAGATGTTCGTTACAAAGAAAGATTAGTGGCCAAAGGATACGCTTAAAAGGAGGGAACTAATTATAATGAGGTGTTTTCTCCGGTTGTGAAACACTCCTCCATTAGAGTTTTGTTGGCTTTGGTAGCACAATTGAATTTGGAACTAGTTCAGTTAGATGTAAAAACTACATTTTATCACGGGGACTTGGAAGAGGAAATCTATATGACTCGGCCAGAAGTATTCAAAGTTGCTTGAAAGGAAAATATGGTGTGCAAACTTGAAAAATTATTGTACGGATTGAAACAATCTTATAGACAATAGTACAAATGAGTTGACAAGTTTATATTGCGTTAGAAGTACAAAAGAAGCAAATATGATCATTGTCTATATTCGCTTAAGCTTGAAAACGGACCCTTCATATATCTTCTCCTATACGTTGATGATATGTTGATAGCTTCCAAAAGTCAAGAGGAAATTGAGAAGTTTAAGATTCAACTAAAAAAGGAGTTTGATTTGAAGGATTTGGGTGAGGGGAAGAAAATTCTTGGCATGTAGATAAAAAGAGATAGACATTCAAAGAAACTCTATCTACCTCAGAAAGAATACTTGAAGAGAGTAATAGATTGATTTGGCATATATGATAACACGAAGTCGGTTAGCACTCCTCTTGCTCGTCACATTAAGCTTAGTGTTGCTATGTTGCCGAAGAATGAAGTTGAACGAGAGTATATGTCTAGAGTACCATATGTGAATTTCGTAGGTCGCTTGATGTGTGCAATGGTTTGCACAAGACCTGATATTTCACATGTTATCGGAGTTGTAAGCATATATATGAATGGTCCAGGAAAGGAGCATTGGCAAGTTGTAAAATGGATTATATGGTATATTTTTAATACTGTAGATGTTGGATTGATTTTTGAGCAGGTTGATAGTCAGTATCTGGTTGGATACTGTGACTCGGATTATGTAGGTGATTTGGACAAGCGTAGATGACACTTATTAAAAGAATGGACATTTGCATCTTAGCTCTGGTCGTGTGTTTTTAGACTAATCAATATGTTAATCTTCATAATTAACCGTTCTAATTTGTGTACTTGCAGTGTTCTTGGGGTAACAAACCAACTCCACCTTGGACAACCTCGAACTCACTTCCTCCACCAGCTACTACGCCACTAGGTATTTCAGCCACTAACCTTTTGGTTTATGAAAGGTAGCTACTAGGAGCAAGATGGGTGGGTCGCTGACCTAATGGGTCAACATCCTTTGAAACAAGCATCATTGAGGATGACTTCTGGAGCAAGTCAAGCTATATATCATGGTGGTTTCCAGAGTGTTGTTGCGCAACGACTCATGTATTTCTTTTTGTTCGTAAAGTTAAGGCGTCATGCCTAATTAGATGGGAGTGACTGTCACATGTATAATTATATATAATGTAAGCATTTTATCTTCCACTTTAGTAGGAATGGAGAAATACTACGAGGTTTGCTCTATTATTCTTGTTCTCACTTGCTTGATGCAGTGACATATAATTTAGCCTTGTTCGTGTTTTATTGCGTTTCGAGAATTTTGATGTGACTTTGCGAGCAGGCACTGTTGCTAAAGCTACCGTCAATTTAAGAGTATGATGGTCTGAGACCCTACTTGTTAAATACATTATTTGCATTAGTTATGTTCCCCAAAGGATAATAGTTAAGATGTCTCGCACATCACTGGCAATCAATGAAATACCTTAGATCATTTCGCGTTATTTTCGTATATATGAAGATTAATATCCAACCATTAAGTGATTGTTCGAATAGGTACACTTAGTCAATTTCTAAGTGGAAAAATATATGTATTCTTTTCCTTAAAAAACAGTGAATGTTACATGAGGGGTTCTATCTGTGGGACAAGTTTAGATCATGAGTCCCACTTGTCTAGTGTCATACTCTTAGTTCAATGATCTGAATCCTCTAATACACTCTTTTTTCATTCTTTCTTCTGTTCTTCCTCGTCCGCTTCCTTCTTCCTGAAATAATTGCACTTATTCTAAACACTGTCTAAACCTCAGTATGAATTCAACTTAATATAGACCATATCTGGCATGTTTTATGATTAAAATTGAAATTGAAATTTCTAATTACTCCCGCGATCAACATATTATTTTTTCAGTAGAGGCGATGTTATGGAGTCAAATGGCTGACATATAGATATGACGATTTTAACAACAGTTTAGTATATTTGATATTCTTTAGCCTTCCATCCTCTTGTCCTGCAAACCTTCAAAGCTGTGGGAGTGCGTTACGTTAGAGAACTAAACCTCCAAGTTGGTGATTTCGACAAACTCATTAGGCACATGTCAAGGATGATTAACTCTAAGATTAAAGTTCCGTATCTAACATCAAATTACAAATGACAGGTGAAGCATAGAGATAGATCCAAGATTTAAATTCTATGGGTTTAGTCTTTAAGATTCTTAATATTGAACCCGTTATATTTTTAAAGTTGTGTGTTCATATCCTCAAATTGTTGCAATTTTAGTAAATTTTTATATATATGCACCGCGTCAAAAATTATGAGTTCAATTGAACACGTCGGAGTTACGCTAAATCTGCCTTGGTGAAGCACATGCGGGATGGAAACAAAGAAAACAATTGCAGTGGGGAAGCATTCATGTCCAGTATTCCTTTTGCTTGTGGGATCCAAATGAGTGCAGCAAACATGATTAGGTGCAATTTGCGAGGAAAATTATATAAAAAATTAAAGTCAATTTTTGAATGAAAGAAAACCTTATGAAAATTCACAAGATCAATTACGTCTTACTTTTTTTGTTTAGTGATAATTAAACTTTAAACTTGTCAAGTTACCTTAATGATATGATTTATAACTACATAAATACCTAAAACTTGTTTTAAATCATAAATTTTCAAAAGTCTTTCGTTATTAAGATAAATATAAAAGGGAATGGACTATCCGCTAGAACTTTCGGGTCAATACCAGCCCAAGGGCCCAATACTAATTTGGGCTTTAAACTATCAAAGAATTGGATCATGAACTTCAACCTGGGCTTCCTTTTCTTCGTTTCCTTTTCACTTGTCAATTGTCATGTTCTTTCTTTTACCAAATCTAAACTCCCAAAACGTCCCGACTCAGGTCCTCCCAATTGGTCTCTGTGCTTGTTATTATGCCCAATACACAGAGACTACTTCACCCACTGACTTAATTTGAAGCTTTTTTTAATTGAATCAAATAATTTTTCGTTAAGTCTCCGACGTCGGATCAGTCGCGGTTGTAAAATTCCGGCAATGGGGATTTCGTTTAAGGTCTCCAAGACCGGTTCAAGGTTCCGGCCCAAACCAATACAGCTCGAGGCCTCGGCGTCTGCTGAAGAAGACGACGTCGCTTTTGAATCTACCAAAGGAAGGAATTCAGTTCTTCCACAAACTGAATCCAATTCCGCATCTGCTGGAAAGCTCAAGGTAAATTACTTTTATTCACATGTTCTGTAATTGGATATTGCACTCCCAATTTGTGCTACTTTTACTGTTGCTATAGCACCCGATTCTGTTATTAATTTAGAATTTACCCCCTAATATCGTTTGGCAAAAAGAGTAATGAGTTGCACTTTGGGCTCACTTTTGCGATTTCCATAAATTTTCTTTTTGATCCATCCCTAACCTATTTATTTCATTGTAAAACTACGAATGACTTTATTTTTATGTGAACCGTGTGTGACTATCTAGAGGAGTAAAATATGAAAGGGACATTTGGTTCCTGGACTAGTTGTGCTGGGTCGTAATACATGGGTTATTATACTTTAAATAATACTACGGTGAATACTAATAAAAATTCTTGTTTCACATTCTATCCCATATAAAATAATGCATAGATTAGCACAGAAGTTATGCAGGTATGCTATACATGTTTTATCTTGGAAATCCAACACCGAATTAATATTGTATAATGTATCAGTGATGCAAAGTTTATATTGGAAACCTATGTTGTAGTAATAATACACAATCTATGTCAAGATAGTTTTCTTATAGCAATCTAGACGAGCTCAAAGGATATAGTTATTATTTCCTAAACTTTGTCTCTTGTACATGAGGTTGACTTCGGTGGGAGCTTCCCTGCCTACACATAGTTGATTTGGAGACTGGAGAAAACCTATAGAGCGTGAATGCACATGCAGTAAAAGTAAATGGGACTCCTATGTAATGAAAATAAATAAAGAAAGCACATAAATGAAACCAAACTTTTAGCAAGATCAAGTTGGAGTTCTAAAATGTGGTTTAGTGAGAGAACCTAGTTGTCAGCTTGCCGCAAATGGTTATTCCCTAATAGACAGTTGATTGACTCATTTTCACTTGAGGAGCTCTTGGTTTAGCAGCTTTAGTTTTTGGATTTTTTTCTCCTTTTCTTTTGAGGACGTGTTGTTATCCCCAATCCTCGCAAACACCCCAGGCAAAAAAGGATCTTTCTTGCTTCATAAAAAAAGGATCTTTCTTGACAGAGATAATTCCTTTTCCTTGGGCTATGTAGCAATGAAATGGCAAATTATCAGTTATGGACCATGGCATCTCATATTTATCTCTACTTAGTGGAGGGAATGAAATGGGATATCTATAGATCATGCAACTAAATGTCTTTTTCTTTTTTATGACAATCATTTTAGTGAGTGAAAGATAGATGAATCTGCGTATTTGTTTGCCACTTGGGGATAGAGGGAGCATTCATAAGCTTGATAAAGATTGAGGGACATATAATTTTTGTGAAATTCTGTTCAATCATTGTAGATTATGTTTCTTTTGAAAAATCTCTCAAATTTCTTATTTCACTGATAACATCCTCTTGTCTGCCACAGGGTGCGGTTGTTCATGGGAGCAAGGATGTTACCAGAGTCCCTGGTAAGTGAAGATCTTGTGAAAGACTTCATGTATATTGGGAGGACAAGTGACTCCATCCATTCTCCCGTTATCTTACCATTTTTCATATCTTTATTTCAAAAGTTAATGCTTTCCTCAGTGTTCAGCTGTGCTTATTGTGTTATATGAGCAGATAATGAAGTTTCCTTTACGTTGTGCCTTTTCCTGGATGGATATTCTTTTGGGAAGTCCTCCGAGGTTTGTTATTAATCATCCTATAGCACAATATAGTGGTTGTCAGGCTTTTTGGCTGAGAGTCTTATGTTGTCCTTCTTGATTGCAGAATGAATATGGGCATCAAGTCTCTGAAAATGTTCCGAAATTATTGCATCCATATGATAGAGCATCTGAAACACTCTTTTCAGTAAGTGTACTGTCAGCTTTCTTTTTCTTTCTTTTTTTCTTATCTCTCTCTATCTCTGGGTGTGTGGATCATCTGTTGCTTCGTTCCCGAACTCTTTTTTAACAAATTAATTGCATCAATAGCAAAAGAAGATAGTCTGTCAAATCTGTACAAATTGATATTGTTGTTCAACCACAATCATCTATCAAGTTCTTCCAACTACTATACCAAAGTAATTCTCTCTTTACACCAACTCACCAAGTATATAACTGAAACTATGATATTTTTATTCTTAATTTACTCGCATGAGACAACTTTCTATTCATCCCAAATATGTCAAAACAGACACAATGGCTGCTCTCCGGACTGCATACATTGGTAACCTCCAATGCCTCTGTCTTTAGTAGCACCTAGAGAAAAGCCCGGGGTCCGTTCCCGTGATATAAGGCTCCCATGGACCTGTAGTTGGTGTCCTCTCTTTGTCTTTACAAATGATTTGCTTCTCTTCCTTAGATTATGCGCCACTAAGGTCACATCCTGCACTGCACTACCAAGTGGAAAAGAACTGCTCTCTGTGGTGGTATCCAAAAATAACAGTCAGCACCTATCTCTTCTCCCTGGCTTCTATTAATTCCATGTATTTAGCACCCGACTTCCTCCATATCCTCTTGTCTTCCCTTGGGAAGCTTGTAAAATTTTGTTCTTCAGTTAATGCTTAGTCACAGCTGTTTAGCTATTAGCAAACAGTAGTTTATTTTCCTGAAATTCTAGTATGATTGAGAGACAGAAACGTAATGTTCATTTTTGAGTGGAACTTTTCTGTCTATGTACTTTTGATCTGCAAAAACTTTGTGGTTTGGTCAGTCTTTCATTTGGATAGTAATTAGCTTTTGTAATAATAAGTTGAGTCAATATTTAATTTAACTGGAGGAGTGAAAGCCACTTGATTGTGGGAATGCTTACCAATATCAAAGCCATTCCGTTTGTCATTCTTTTCTTTGGAGGGACTTCACTTCACTCTTCCTGAAGAAACCAAGTTTGTGGTACATAAATGATAACCGGCTTTTACAAAGTTCGTTCAATTATCTAGTTTTGTTATCTAATATTTTATTTTGTATATTTGTGGACGTGGAGGCAATTGAGTCTGGACATCTGCCCAGTGATATTCCGGAGGATATACCTCGCAAGTATGTTGATGGGACCCTAGTTTGCGAGGTAAGGTTTCTGGTTCCAGAAGAGCAATCCTATAAGGTTTAAGAGTTGCTAGTAGACCAGCTTGTTCTTAAGAAATAATGCTCCCTCCCTCACTAAATGAATGAGGGAATTGGAGTGCAAGAGTTAAAGCATCATTTTAGATTAGGACATTAATTTTTCAATTCTTTTGAAATATAGTTACATATTTGGTAATGGCGTAATGCATAAACGATATCATAAATCATAGTGTTGTATATTTAAAATATTCTGGCACATTTAAAATTATCCTTATAAGATTAAAAGTTATTACTCCCCAAGTATTATTTGTGTCATATAAATGGGAGAGGGCGTATTAGATTTTGGGTTCAAAACTTCTAATTCTGCATCTTTACTTTAAGGGAAGAGATTAAAACAAAACACTCTCTTTTAATTGGATGCCAATCACTCAGCTTTGTCCTTGACTTCATCTTTTTACCTCGAAAATAGGAGTCCTCAATTTACTGGTTTGGCGGTTTTCACTATAAAATTGGTTATTGTACTTCATCATCGTCTTTTTCCTACTGAAAACTTAAACTTTGGTATCTTCTACATTTTCTTTCTTCTCCTTCTGAAGTGACTATCTGCTCCTTTCCCAATCACTTACGCAGAGATTTAGGGTAGTCTTTCATTTCTTAATTAGGGATGGGATTGCAGGTGCGAGATTATCGGAAGTGTTTTTCTGAAGCTGGACAAAATGTGCCTTCAGCCACTGGCTGTCCCATTATTAACAGAATTTGTCTAAAAATGTCTCTTGAAAATGTGGTGAAAGACATTCCGCTGATTTCAGATAGTGCTTGGACATATGGTGATATGATGGTTAGTAAGATCGACTCTCCTTAGTGGCATTCAAATGGTTTGTATTTTAGAGAATATTTATTTATACTGTAGGAAGTGGAATCCCGGTTATTAAGAGCCCTACAACCACAACTTTGCTTGGACCCAGCCCCAAAGTTAGACAGGCTCTGCAACAACTCAGCCTCCTCAAAGGTAGTGTGCTTTTATCCATCTTCATGTGTTAAAAGGAGCTCATATATGTAAACTGTGCTGTGTACTGTTTGCAGTTAACGTTGGGTATAGGCAATTTAAGGAGGAGAAGACTAAGGCAGCTTCCAGATGTTATTGCCACATCTAATGATAAAATCCATGGGAAAAATGTTTGCATAGATAGAGTGCCTGAAAGTTCAAGGTCAGGAGACGGTGGACAGCTTGTGCCGCAGCCTGCTCATGAGAATCTGAACGCACAAAATAATGGACCAAGCAATATGATGGCACTGAGAAGTAACAGTTTTGGGTCTGAGGCCTCTATTCCAGCATCGCCTTCGGTATCACACCAACCAAAGTATCAAATGGGGGTTTTGAGTCCAAGAATCATGCAGGACCATAGGTCAGGAGTTTTAAATGCATCAGCAGCTTCTCCTGCTGCGCCAGACATGATGCTCTCATATACGGATGCTATGAGCTCTGGTGCTGCTTCTTTACATGGTAAGAGAGAGAATCATGATGGCCAAGCCTCTCCTCTCTCCTTGAATAAGAGGGCAAGGTATACACATATGAGTGCTGATTCCAATCAACAGCAACTTGTAGGGGGACAAATAGACGGCTCTCAGGCTCCAGATTTGCACTGGAAGAATTCTTTATTACAGCAGCATTCAGTTCCCAGGGGAATTCCATATGCTAATACAAGCATGCAAAAGTATCAGCAACAGATGTTTGAAGGGGGTCTGAACCAGGAAGCTGGAACAATGCCATTCACTGCAGGACAGCAAGGAATAAAGTATAACTTAAAGGAAGAGCCTGCTGAGGTAGAGAGATTGGACAAATTAGAGCCAGGAAGGACTAAAAATGAGATGCAGGTGGCGGAATCGGATATGAACCTTATGGCTTCCCAGCAGGGCCGCCTTCAGCAGAGACTGCCTCAGCAGTTTATACGATCTTGCTTCCCTCAGGCACCCTGGAATGGCCTCGGTCAGCCTCTTGAAAATAGTCTCCGGAAAGAGGATCCATTCCAGAACAGGAAATTAGTGCAAAGTCCTCGTGTTTCTGCAGGAGGTTTGCCTCAATCTCCTTTATCGTCCAAGTCTGGAGAGTTTTCTAACGGTTCCATGGGAGCTCAGTATGGTGCTGCTGTGACTAGTGGACTAATACAATCACTGAAGGAGAAGCAAGTAGCCACATCTGCTGCTCCTGCTGGTGGCACAACATCTATGACTTCTAGCGCCAATGATTCCATGCAGCGGCAACACCAGGTTCAAATGGCTGCAAAGCGGAGATCCAATTCTGTTCCTAAGACCCCCATGATGAGTGGAGTTGGTTCTCCTGCCAGTGTCAGTACCATGAGTCTTCCAATAAATGCAAGCAGTCCTCCTGTAGGATCTACACATTCAGCTGACCAAATCATGCTTGAAAGGTTCTCCAAAATTGAAATGTTGACAACTAGGTATGTTTTGGGACATTTTTTTGACCATTTAAATTAGCTGTCTTTTTGAACCAGCGCAAGTTTATTATGTCCAATAGAGCACTTAAATTGTGTCATCTTGGGTCAGAGGATACACCACTCCGCATGCATGTGTTACCTTTTGATAATTGGTTTATTCAAAATAGTCTTCTGTGACTGTATTCCGTCTTTATAAGGAGCTGATTGGTTCAATATCTCTGGTCTAGAAGTGCCAGACTTATAACAACAGAAGCCGTCTTATGTTGGGACAAACAAGGTTACTGGTAGACTAGAAGAGTATGTATGTGCATCAGTATTATCAAAGGCGAAAAGCGCAAAAAAGCTCTAAGGTCCGTTGTGGCTTTAAGCGCAAAGCACAAATAAAGCGTGGGATTTAATGAAAAAGGCGCAACTGGAGAAAAAATAAAAATATGTATATGTAGTCCAAGACTAATAATTATAAGTATGAATAACAAGTATATGGACAAAGAAATTGATTTTTTTTACAATATAGTGAAATTCAATTGTTCAATGTAGCTTTTTTTAGGATTTCACTCATTAGCAAGGAAAAGTATGCCCTAGAGCCTTGATGAGACACTAAAGCGCCACAAAGCGAGACGAAGCACTCAACATGTTTTGAGCCTCGCTTCAGGGCTTAAGCGCGCCTTTGACAACACTGATGTGCATGTGTGTGGGTGGGTTTGGGGGGGTGTGGAACTAGGAGAGTGGCTGCTCTGATATTCATAAAATTCTCTGCTAAACCTCAAAAATATGCTATACTTGTACGAGAATGCAGAAACATAATCAAAGGTTTATGTTGAAAAAGGGTATAGTCAACAGCTGCTTTGTCATGTTCCCTATTTCTTGAACGACAACTGGAGGAGAATAATTGAGACTGAATTAAGTAAAATTTTAAACTCTTTGCCCGGTTTCTTGCAAATTATGCAAAATACCATCACATGAATGCACAAGTATGACAAGGCTCGAAAAGAAACATGGTCCCTATTCTGCCGAGTAGGACTCTTGCTGATTTTTCAAATTCACTATCGTGCTATACAGTGCAGATTTGATGTAAATTATGTGATCACTTTGATATGGTCCAAAATACGTACAAGACAAAACATGGGATGGAGGGATAAGTAAATCTTTTTTCCTGGTCTCTGTTTTGTCATTCTCTGTCATTCCTACAGTAATGATCATGGTTTTTCTTTTGGGATAAAATTGATCATGCTCTTAAACTGTTCTATTTTACAGCTTAAGTTGCCCTTTTGGTTTCTTCATTCGTTTCTTCTTGCACCCTTTAAGCTTTAGCTAAACCCAAATATCTGCCTCTAGTCCAACGACTATGCCTGAAATGTGTTGCAAAAGGCATTCAATGCTGACACCTGAATTTATATCTGTATTACTTAATTGATGTTGATAAAAACTTGTACGCTCTGGTTGGAATGATGAGTTACAACTTCACATATCACCCCTGCCTCTCTCTCTCTCTCTCCCTCTCTCAATTAGTTCTTTAAAACCCCATGCTTATTCAAGTCAAATCAAGTAATCTTTTACTTCAGATGTTATGTATATCTTCTTATTTATCAGCTTGCTTTTTTTAACTATGTAATTTTCTTAACCACTGTGCCTAAAGCACGATATTTACTCTTCTTGAAAATCTTCAAAGGCTAACGTCTCTAAATTTCAGGTTTCAACTTAATCCCAAAAAGAGTAAGGTCGAGGAGTACTCTAGCAGGAAGCCAAATGCCTTTCCTACTCAACAGCTGCTAGTACATCTTTCCAATGATTCAAACAATGAGAATGTCAAGGATGAATCTTCCAAAATGTCACTGTCAAAATCACTAGTAGGTGGCAGTACGAATGTTTGCAAAACAAGAGTCTTGACTTTTCTGCAGACAGAGCGCATACTTCAAGGTCTGTCTTAATGCACTCTCAGTCTGTATCATTTGCTTTATTGTAACTGACTTTGACTGCTTGATGTTATGTACTAGGAAATGGTTTTTCATATGTTCCTAAGGTGCGGACTAGAATGATCATGTCAGAAAAGCCGAATGAGGGCACTGTGGCAATGCATATTGGAGAAATAGAAGATGCTGAATACTTTACTGCTGAGGATTACCTCCCAACGCTGCCGAATACTGTGAGTTCTGAGCACACTATTTGTTTGTTATGGCACAGACTGGATACCCTCCTCTTGTGATGTCCAATCATATTACTTAATCAAGTAGGATGAGTTTCCGTTCTAAAGCCAGCTGTTGTGAGCTGAATTTAAAATTTAAAAGCTATATGGAAACCCTGAAAAGTGAAGTGGGAGAATGATAAGTAGTCCATAACTCCTGGATCTATCTTCCAATATGGTGGAGCTTTCAAATCCCATTTCTGCTAGCATGTGCCAATCTAAATGTTGCAAATCTGTCCAATACTCATTGTAACTCATTAAATTTGGCTTGAATCTATTCAAGGCTAGCAGTTGGATACTTTGATCAAACCAGCACTAAGATGGTACGCTGCTATTTACATCAGAAAAGCAAGAGTGTTGTCCTTTCTAGTTGGGCCGGAACTACTATAATCTATCATTGTTTGAGCATCATTGACATATTTAGTTTAAATGAAGGCAAAATATACAGTCAGTTAGATATTGTAACCCTTTCAGCTTTATTTTAATTAAAAAAAGGTCATATTGAGATGGAACTTAATAGTTGTTCAAGCTATCTTGCTATAGCAGCTACGTTGAGTAGAAAATGTCGTCATTCTGATCAGGTTTGAATTGAACTATGGTGTATAACCTTCCAAATATCTCATAAGGCGGGGTATCCTGAAATACTGACGTTTATTAATCAAATCTTAGGATCAGTTGATCAAATATTTGATGACAATGGCCTTTCATGCGCATTTATCGATCTTTGATGATGTTCACGACAGACGAATTCTGGATTTTAGACATTTAATTGGATTTCACCAAGCAAAGTCTTAGTAAAGCGAGTAACAGAAATAACTAGGTGTAATTCGTGGATATGGTAAGGTGTATCTGAAACACAGAGAACCGGAGAGCTCATGGTAGCTTCTAAAGAGTCGTCTTTCATTTGTTTCAACCATTTTAAATTGGGATGCCAGTGGAAGAAATTTACAATACTCATGCATTTCTGATTCTTATGCCTGAAATTTTCTTGTGACAGCACTTTGCGGACTTGCTTGCAGCACAATTTAGTTCACTGGTAAGTTAACTGCGTAAAATAGAAATTGCTAAGGATCAACATTGCTTCTGCTACTTGTCCTTACATTGCCTTGCACCAATGTGTTTGCAGATGGTACGCGAAGGATACCTTGTGGAAGATCATGTCCAACCAAAACCGATCCGCATGAATCGTGCTTCAAGTAATCAAGCTAATGTGCCAGGAATGCCACCAAATGGGGCAGGAGCTGATCTGCAGCAATACTCTGAAGGGGTCTCTAGTCAGTTGTCCAGTGAGCTTGCAAGGCCATCTAACAGTATTAATTCGTCAGTAAACTCACCCCAGAACATGCAAGGCCAGAGAATACTGCCTCCTGGGAACTCTCAAGCAATACAGATCTCTCAAGGACTCCTAAATGGGGTTTCAATGCCTTCTAGACCTCAACAATCTGATCCATTAGCCCCTCTGCAACGGCAGCAGCAGCAGCAGCAGCAACAGCAGCAACAGCAGCAGCAGAATCAACATCCTCTGATACAACAGCAGCATCCACAGTTACAGAGATCTCAACTAATGCTTGCTTCGAATCCAATTGCGCAGTTAAATGCAGTTGGCCAGAATTCCATGCAGTTGGGTAATCAAATGGATATCAAACCATCCCCAATGCAACTTCAGCTATTACAACGGCAGCAACAACAACAACAACAACAGCAGCAGCAGCAGCAGCAACAGTTGCAGTCACAACAAACCCAGCCACAGCATTCACAAATGCAGAGGAAAATGATGATGGGCCTTGGTAATGTGGGTATGGGGAACATTAGCAATAACATCGCTGCCCTTGGTGGTCTTGGTAATGTTATGGGCATGGGAGGTGTAAGAGGAGTTGGTGGACCTGGAATTTCAGCTCCAATGGGAGCCATGGCTGGCATGGGCAGTATATCTCAAAACACAATAAATCTGAGCCAGGCATCTAATATAAGTAACGCAATCAGCCAACAACTTCGTAGTGGGGCACTCACTCCGCAACAAGCTGCGCTCATGCAAACCAAGCTGAGAATGGCACAAAACCGAACAAATCTGTTGGGGAGTCCACAGTCAAGTTTAGGTGGTATTACGGGAATTAGACAAATGCATCCAAGCTCTGCTGGTCTTTCGATGTTGAGCTCTCTAAACCGAACTAATATCAATCCAATGCAGCGACCAGCAGTGGGTCCAATGGGTCCGCCAAAGCTAATGGCAGGTATGAATCTTTACATGAACCAGCAGCAGCAGCAGCAGATGCAGTTACAGCAGCAACAAATGCAGCTACAGCAGCAGCAACATATACAACAGCAGCAGCAATTGCAGCAACAGCAGCAAGAGACAGCTTCGCCTCTACAGGCTGTAGTTTCACCTCCTCCAGTGGGCTCTCCATCAAATCCGACTATCCCACAACAAATGAATCAAACTTCCCAGCAGCCGCAGCAGCAACAGCAACATCAACAGGCCAGCCCACAGCAGATGAACCAACGAACTCCGCTCAGCCCACAACTGAGTTCAGGGGCTATTCATCCTATGAGTACTGGTAATCCAGAAGCATGCCCAGCAAGCCCTCAGTTGAGTTCACAAACCTTGGGGTCAGTAAGTAGTATAACCAATTCCCCAATGGAGCTACAAGGTGTGAACAAGAGTAATTCAATTAATAATGCCTAATTGAGATGGAAGCTTCAACTCCTTTGAAACTGCAAGGTGTTGGTGTTTCACCCCTCCCATGTCTAGGCATACATCTCGGCAGGTTACAATGATGAAACAAATAGGCGCCTCTTGCCAATGCTTGTTGGAACAGTTGTCTTTGAAGATTGTGGAACATGGATCATCTGGTTTATCGAATCTCAAAAAGTGAAACCATTCCGGTCAACCAAAAAGTACTTGGAAATAACTTGCAAATTAATTTCTTTTTGCTTGGGGGAGTGAGGAGGCAACTTTTACTCCTGAGCAGGCTGAACGTACTCATGCTCGGATATCGATCTGTGATAAGCTGGTAGAGCAACTGATACTCTAGGTTTATTCATAAGTTTTGATATTCTTTACGAGATATCTAATTCAATTTGTCTGGATATGTTGTGATCCAATCATGTTGTAGTTCAATTTGATCCTTGGTAGCAGATTATGGTTCACATCATAACATTTGTAACCTTGTCGATAAACGTGTAAATGAGCACGATGTTTATGTATATATAGTTTCTTATTTTCCTGGTCAAAGAGTCAGAGTAGTTTGACCAGAATCTAAACGCTTGACATACTTTTAGATAAGATTAGGAACCTGTTTGTCAGCTGTGGGGTCCTACGGAATATGCCAAACTATGGAATAATTGGGTACATGTAGGTATTGCTCGTGCCCTTGCATATAAGTTTATTCATATTTGTAATGTATTCCGTTGACTTTGTTTCTTAAATTTAGTAGTATTTGAATCTAGACATTCTTTTTTCACCTTAAATCTTATCAATTTCTCCCGTTGAATCCTACAAACCAAAATCTGTCCGGAGGGCAAACTTCTGGTCCTAATGTTGGTCGATTTCTGTACAAGTCCAAGAAATAACCCAGTTGTATCAATTTACGTTACTTCATTTCCAAATTCTATCGACTAATTTGGTTTTCTTGTACTCGTCGACTTGCCACATCTCCTTTTACTGATTGAACAATATTTCTGCAAGACATCTAAAATTATCCCAGGATCTGGCGGGCAAAGTCCTGATGATTTCTATACAGCTGTACTAGAAAATAAAAATTCAATTATATCATCATTTCCAAATTAATAAAAATTTACGTCCCGACAAATTTAGAATTCAGTTCATAGTGGTCATCAACTTACCACACCCTTTTTCTATTCAAGCTTGAGACTTCGTTTTGCACATTGCGCAGTTAAATAGAAGAAAATGTTTAACAAAATAAGAACAATTTGTTCTTCAAGCTTTTTGTGAACAATGAATGGGGCTATCCCTGAGACAAAAGTCGTCACCCAAAATAGTGGCTCTGTGAAGATCTCGCAAAGCTTACTCGCTGCTCTTTTACTTGAATGTTTAAATATCTACAGAATCATGCAAGTACCTGCAACTATGACCATAGTAGCATCTTCCCTGAGCATAAAAGCGGCAAGGCCTCTTTAGTTCCTCGCGCTGTCCTGCTCCAGCGTTACACCAACCATTCCTTGCTTGCCAGTGCTCAGTTCTCTGTGGAGATCTATAGTTCATATTTTGTGAATGACTATTGGTATAGGTATGACCATGTCCTCGCAATGGACTTCTACTAGTATTGCAGCTGTTGTAACCCCCATCATGATAGCCCCTCCACATTGGAACATGCGCATTAGAGTTGTGCATTCTAAACGGACTGTTATTGCTGTTCGCGTAACCTTCATTGTTAGAGCTCCTCCACATTGGCATATGCGTATTGGAGTTAGGCATTCTTAATGGACTCTTTGAAGGATTGGAATTGACGCCATTTCCGAAGCCATTAATCAAAGGCTTCAGGTTCAGGTTCACATTAGTCAAAGGCTGTCTCTGATGAGGCCTATCTTCTGGCCAATTTTCTCTAGAGAAGACATTTTCCTGTATGACATTTCTGTATTCCTTTTCATCTTTTTGTCCCTTGTCCACCTCTACCTGAGGCTGATCTGTCGTTTTGACCGAGTTCGTTGGGAGAGAATGCATTGGTTTCCCTTTACTTTGTACTCTGTTGTTTTGGTGTTCTGTGCTTAAGGTATGATATGGCATCCTACCTTTATTCCCAGCTTCTGTTTTTTGCTCCTTGTAATCCGTATTTACCCTGGGATATGCAGAGATACAGTTAAAAGAAACTTCATTATAGGCATCACTAAAATGATTCAATGTTCAAATCATGTGAAGCTAGTATAGTTCATTCTACCAATCTACTTTTCAAAATGAGCCAAAATATTCATGGTACCTATTTTCCTTTCGCATCTTTCGCATTTCCTTCTCTTGGACACGTGCTTCCCTGTTAGACCGAGCAACAGAACCTCTGGTGTGCTTTTCCGATAAAATTTTCTGCCTTTCTGCTTCATCGTCCCATTTCTTCAAATAGAGCATACGCTTAATTAGCATATGCTACAGGAATAAGCACAAGCAACAGAAATTCTTAGTACTCTTCAGCAAACCTGTCGCAATGTTTTCAACCTATAGAGGTTTCTGCCCTTAATGAGGAGAGGATGCAGTGGAGGCAGCGGTTTCTCCCCTTTACTCCACAATACCTCAACCTGACCAATAGTAAAAAGAATCTTAATATGAAACAAACAAGATGAAACAATGCAAAAAAGTGTAAATAAAAAGAACTGAAAACCGAAAAGTTTAGTGACATAATTGTTGTTATCTACAAAGAACTTTAGTTGCAAAAAATAACTTCTCCTGCGCGCTCAATCTTAAATTGATTGCTTTTTAAACTCACCGTAAAGGTATGTTGCTGCTTTTTCGCACCATAGCTCTCTTTCACAATCCGCCCTGCAACTATTCTTGTACCACAGGGAGGACCAGTAGCACTCCTCGATGCAATGCTGAACCTGATGAACCACAATCATGAACTTACTAAGTAAATGCACACATAATACTGCTCCCACAACAATGTCTAAGAGGGAATTAAAGAGAAGTATACTTGACACACTTCCACAAGCTTTTCAGCCTGTAGGTGCATAACGAAGACTAAAAGATGCATACTGGTACAACTTATTAGAGTCAAAAGCATCTTACATTTCATATACATTTTGTTCAAACATAACAACATCCCCAGTGCATGTATCCCCTGCATAATAAAGATAGTATAGATGACAATGACAATATCCAAAAATCCAATTCATTACTGAACTATACAAAAACACAGGGTAAAAGCTATGTTGGTTATAATAACAATAACTTTTCAAGAGATACATTAACCTTTCCTTGGCTATCTCGTATGGCTAATGATCATCGACCTTTGCCACAATAAAGCTGTGCGTCCACTTAAACATTTTATTCAAAGAGGGATAAGGAAATAATTGGTACCTTTGCAGTTCAATATAAAACTAGACGGGGGATACTTCTCCTCGCCACGACCATCAACGATACTGAAGTAAAATAGAACTTGCTTTAGGCAAAGTGGTTTGTGAGATAAAAAAGCAAAGCCAGAATAAACAGAAAGACGGAAATTACTCAGTATGCTCTTTAATGCGCTGAATTAGTACATCTTTGCTCCCTGTCAATCTTAGCCCATACTTCCTAAGGTAAATCTTACATTGCTCCACTTTCAATTTCTCAATCTGACCACCTGCCACCAAGTAAGCAGATACCAATAAGCTTTCATACACAGATGAAAAATCAAAATCCTAAATAAGAATACAGTCATTTTAATGTTGCGGAAAACAGGAAGATGATCAATGGATACAAATTGTATGTCCTAGAGCTAGCAATATTGAAAAATTTAGAGATCTCATTCTAAAGATAGGATATTTACTTCTTTCTGAAAGAAAAAACAGCAAAATTATAGAAAAAGGTCATTTGGTCTTACTATTTGTATACCAATGAAGACAAACTTTCACGAATAACCATGTCTTTGGAAGGGGTTGTGTCTTAACAAATACAAAACAGCTACGCCTCAATCCCAAACAAGTTGAGGTCCGCTATATGAATTAACTTTCATTTTAAAAAAAGGTCTTTTGAAAACGCACACTAGACAATCATTCTAATTAGTTATTAAAGGTGTATTTATTCTACCAATAATCAGCAAAACTGAATGGTCCTAAAAATTTATAAGCTACCATATACAGCGCGAAAAATCAAAACTAATCAATTATGTTATTGATACCTTTAATTATTTTCTGGACAGTTTCGTAACTTTTCTGATCTTTTTCATCAAGCTCCGGCACGATCTTTTCCACGTCCTGCTCGCCTTCAATGCAATCTTCCATAGCCTTAGAAACATTACGTCTACATTTCGGAACAAGATCAAATGTATCTCAAATATCAAACACCTTACTTATTATTGCCATTTTCGTAAGAAAACCCTAAAATGGAGTTTGCAGAATCAAGAGATATACCTGGCGGACATATCCTTGGATTTGTGTTTTTTAATGGAGAGTTTTAAAAGACTGGATCTTGTCTCCTCAAGAACGTCAAAAGTTGGGTCCTCTTCCGAATCATCGGAATCATCGTACTCACTGTCGCCGTCTGATAGTACATTATCGTACTGTTGCTGTTCGGAATCCATCTTTTGAGTTGTTGATGGTGCTTAGAGCTTTCGTTGTGGCTGGTTTCTGTGATTACGAAATAACCATATATATGTTTGAATTCGAAAATATTACCGTTGTTAAGTGGATTGTTTTCCCGAAATTCGTACTCCTATTTACTTGTTGATTGGATTGTTCTTCGCAATTTCCGTTTCGAGCAACGATAAAGTTGATATGGGCCTGAATCAAGCTTTGGAGTGAAAATAACAATTAGCTAGCCAGTTTTCGACTCGAAAAATGTCCGGTGTTGGGAATTTTTTTAAAAAATAGCCACTATTTTAGGGGTGGGCGTCGGTCCGTTCGGTTCGGTCGGTTATTACGAAAGTACAGTTCGGTTTATCGATTTTTGATTTTGTAATATTAATAACCAAATCAAATCAAAGTATTTACGGTTCGGTGCGGTTTTTTAAGGTTCGGTTTAGTTTTTCGATTATTAACGGTTCAAGATTTTTATATGCGGAGGTCGTAGATTTTCTGTCCAGACACTGGATGATCATGCTCTTTCACCAGATTTCCAAGAAAAAGTTGTGAGGGAAAACCCTCCTGAAGGTGTCTTCAAGATCAAAGGCAGTGACCATTGTCCATTCTTTTCCAAGCCACAGTCGCTGCATAAAATTTTGGTCGAAATTGCTCAGATTCCATTGTAATGTACATAAGAGGAGATCTTTTACTTCTTAAGGAAAATAGCTTTTGTTGGTTTTTTTAGAGGTTGTACGATCTGTTCCATGAGGCTTTTGGTTGTATAGAAGAAATTTAGTTAGGTTGTCATGTTCCATATCCATTTTCATACTTAATTAGTTTCATTTATTTCTTTTAAATAATGAAATACTTTGGTTATAGTTATCCAACTTGTAATTTTCTTCTATTACTAGTAGTCGTACCCGCGTGATGTGCGATCAATATTAAAAAATTTATTTGTCACTTTGTTAATTTTTCGATGTTACATTTGGAATTATCACAATGATTTGATTATCCTATTCTATATGATTAGAATAGATATTGTCTAAATTTTAATAAATAAAATCTCCATTAAATTAAAGGGACTTATATAGTCATTAAATAATTTCTTCGTTATGTATTTTTATTTATTATATTATCCAGTATTTCGAATAATTATATTGTTAATAGAAATTATGACACTTGTCATTATAATTAAAATAGATATTGTCTAAATATTAATAAATAAAATCTCCATTAAATTCAAGGGACTTATATAGTCATTAAATAATTTTTTTATTATGTATTTTTATTTATTATATTATCCAGTATTTCGAATAATTATATTGTTAATAGAAATTATGACACTTATCATTATAACATTTCTTTGTCTCTCCTATTATATATAAATAGATTAGAATAGATATTGTCTAAATTTTAATAAATAAAATCTCCTTTAAATTAAAGGGACTTATATAGTCATCAAATAATTCTTCGTTATGTATTTTTATTTATTATATTATCTACTATTTCGTATAATTATATTGTTAATAGAAATTATGATACTTGTCATTATAGCATTTCTCTGCCTCTCCTATTATATATAAATAGATATAGATTTTTTGACTCTCCTATTATATATATATTATATTATATATCATATATTATACATATATTATATTATATATTATATATATATATATAGATTTTTCATTTTTTTATTTTAAAATAATTTTAAAACTCCAATTTGAAACTACTTCCCAATTTGAATTAGTAATTCATTCTTTTTTATTTAATTTTATTTTTTAATTGTAAAATTATTTTAAAACTCCAATTTGAAACTACTTTCCGATTTGAATCGGTAGTTTTTCTTCTCTTTTTTCGTTGTTTTATTGGTAATTTTTTTTTGTTTTTTATTTTAAAAAAATTTAAAAACTCAAACTTGAAACTACTCCCACCCAATTTGAACGGGTAGTTATTTTTTATATATTTATTTTTCGTCGCTTTTTTATCATATTTAATTATACGATATCTATATTTATTAATCCAAATAAAGTAAATAATTACTATATATATATATATATGGTAGTTTTTATTTTATTTTATTATTTTCATTTTTTATATGTATATTATATATAAATAGATTTTTCATTTTTTTATTTTAAAATAATTTTAAAACTCCAATTTGAAACTTCTCCCCAATTTGAATTGGTAATTCATTATTTTTTAATTTCATTATTTATTTTAAAACTCCAACTTGAAACTACTTCCCAATTTGAATGTGTGGTTTTTCTTCTCTTTTTTCGTTTTTTATAGGTATTTTATTTTTGCTTTTAATATTAAAATAATTTAAAAACTCAAACTTGAAACTCCTCCACAAAATTTAAATGGGTACCACACCTCCTTTTTACGCTACCGCACCCCGCGAAGGGTGCAAGAAAGGGAGTTTTTCCAATTAAAGGACAATCGAAATGAGATTTGATTATTGAGAAAATGGAGTCGCCACTTGAGAGATTTATGGTGTCCCAAGTCACCGGTTTGAATCCCGAATCGAGGAAAAAGTTGACTCCATATTACAGTCTACGAACCAGAAATCCGGATAAGGAATTCTGTTAACCCAGGAGAAGGTGTTAGGCATTCCCGAATTTCGTGGTTCTAGCACGGTCCCTCAACTGTCATATTTGGCTTAATTATCTGATTTTTATAACATGCTTTTAACTTATGTGCAAATTTTAACTTTTAATCACTTTTGATTATTATTATTTTATAAGAATTGCAACGTCGTAAAAAATATATCTAAAATNTATATACGTTTGTTGAGGGCCCCGCGAATTATGCATTTTATTTTGGCGAGGCACACCTCATTTATTTTAAAAGGATAAACCTAAAGCGACTACATTTTTCTCTATATTTTTTCTTTTAAATGAAAGAGAAGAAAGATCCTGATTTATTACATGCTTCAAAAAGCCATCAATTATTAGTTATTAGCTTGAGACAAATGTTAACGAAAAGGAATATTACTAAAATTAAAAATACAAGTAAAATACGGAATTAACAAACAATAATGTTAATAAGGAAACTAATTATCCTATAACTAATTTAACCCATATTGTTAGATAAAATTAAACAATTGGAATTTTATTTATAACCAATTAAAATCAAAATTAACCTTGACTACTAATACTTGTGAAAGTCTGTTAACTTAATCATTAACTTATCTTGCTTGAACTCAACTCATACCTATTAGATTAATGACTTTAACGATTAATAATATGATCCTAACTTCAAGTATAATGAGACTACGAGTTCTATAAAATTACTAACCGTTTTTTATTTACATCTAAAATTGGCAAAAAACTATACTTATCAGAGACTTACCCTCTTAAGCCAACCAAGCCCCCTTTTAAACAAATAAAAATTGCCTCAATCAAACCATAATGCCGAATTCACAAAAATTAGTTCAAACTCATGCTTTAGTTACATATTCACGATTAACCTATTGTTTTAGACTAATGCCGGCTCCAACTGTGACTACCTAAACTTGTTCAATTCCCACAACTCAAAACTCTTTTTTTTTTTTTTTAAATGAAATAGAATTCTAATTATCAAGCATTTTATACTACTAATAATTTATAAATTGCAGTTTGCGAATAAAAGAAAACAGTTCTAGTCTAGCATAAATCCCACAGTCCATGTTTTCATGGAATTACAAGGATAGACTATACAACTTCATATCATTTTATTAAATTACATATACAATTTAAATACTTGAATACTTGAGCATTTCTTTTCACTTTTAACAGCTACATCACAGTGATTCGAAAATGTACCTGGTAATAGAACAGAAGAAGAAGGTGGAGATCAGTAAATCAGTAGCAGACAACAGCAATGACAAGTCAAACAGCCCAGAGATTCAATCAATGGCCAGGAAGTATTTGAAATCAACAGGATCAGTAGAACTCTACTAAACACCCTTGGAATATACCCAGATATACTACACACTAGAACACTCTAATAGATTAAAATCAACTAAAATAATGTTCAAATTATCCTGAATTTGAACTTTAAAAATCCGTAGGAATCAGAATGATCAATTAATTTGTAACTGATTTAACACTATTTTTTTTTCAGATCTTTTTTTTTTCGTTTTTCAATCCTCTCTAATTTTTTTTTTGTTTTTCAATCTCCAATCTCCTCTCCTCCTGTCCAAGACTGCCTCTATTTATTCTAATTCAAACCCCCCCTCTTTTTTTTTTTTACAGCTCATAAGAGCATTAAGATCCATTAATTAAGCATTTTGCCCATCAACTCCACTACCATCTGTTTTGTTCCCCATTAACCCTTGTCTTTTCTTTATTTAATTAAAAAGTTATGGGTGAGTTTGTTTAATCAATCCCTTTACCTCCCCATTATGCTTTGTTCCCCACTATGTATTAAACAATGCCTTATTTTAATACTATTAGTGTTTAGTGGAAAGAACACTCAACATAATTAATTTTTCAAGTTGTCAATTCCCATATTACCCCTGAAATTACCAAAAATTACTATTATACCCCTATCAGCTATAATCAATTCACCTAAATCAATTAACCAAAATATAGCAGCTATAACCAATTCTTAATCAAATTCAATCAACAATTCAGACTAAATGATGAACAACAA
>MU685841.1:5745-81305 GCA_026770625.1 Nicotiana glauca | reverse complement strand
TTGAAACTCCATGCAAAGGCCCCATCCCTTTCTTTCCCTTTTAGGATTAGTAGTCCTAATACCCCAGGACTGATATGTTGGGACGGGTACTAGCATGCAATAAGTAAAACGAGACTAATCGCGTTTAAATACCTTAACGGAGTAGGAAGGGTAGAATATGGATATGATGACTGGTGCGTTAATAACTCGTGTGATAATGATTGCTGGGTAATGCACCAAAGTGATCCATATAATACTTAAACCTAGGACCCCCTTTCTCCTTCTTTATTTATTGATGTTTTGTCTTAGATTAATGTTTTCCTTCAACTAAGCTTCCTCTTTTCAAAATAACTTGTGTCCTTCTTCTTTCAAAATTTTCAACTTGTTTATACTTCCTATGTGCAAACTTTGCTTGTTTATCCCTATTCTTCTTAAAGTCACAATTAAGCATGGCCGGGAACCACACTAGTGGATCTGGAGGGGTGCCTAACACCTTCCCCTCAAGATAATCTCAAGCCCTTATCCGAACTCTTATTTTCTTTCAAAATCTTCTTCTTTTATTTTAAAGTGTCCTAATGCACTATAATCATTAGGTGGCTACTCTCCAAAATCCACAACCCAATTCCCCAAAAAGGGAATAGAAGAGTCATTTCATCCATAATGTCAAAACTTGCTTTCCGCCTTAGAAAAATGGGAGCGTCGACAATGAACCAACAACTATGACATATAATAAGACGACACAACAAAAGGATAGTGATTTGGAAGAAGAAGATGTCATACCCAAGGAAATTGTCAGAGAAGTAGAAGACTTTGAGAACAAGGATAAGTCCGATCTAGACGAAATAGAAATAATCAACTTGGAAGATTCAAATATTGTTAAGCAAACCCGCAACAACATCCACTTTTCACCATCAGAAAAAGAAGAATACACGTAGTTCTTGAAAGGGATGAGGACACCTTTGGATGGTCATACGATGGTATGACTAGGTTAAGTACAACTATTGTGGCTCACAAGTTGACCACAAACCCAACATGTCCACCAATGAAGTAGAAACTTAGGAAATTCATGCCTAACATGAGTCTTAAAATCAAGGAGGAGGTTGCTAGGCAAATCAAGACCAAGGTACTCAGGGTGGTGGAATACCCAACTTGGTTAGCCAACATCGTGACATTTCCAAAGAAGGATGGGAAGGTCTGGGTCTGTGTTGATTATCAGGATCTCAACAGGGCCAGCCCAAAAGATGATTTCCCACTTCCAAACATATACATCCTAATCAACAATTGTGTCAAACATGAACTCTAGTCGTTTGTAGATTGTCTTGCCGGTTACATAAGATCTGAATGGACGAAGAGGACGCTGAGAAAATGGCTTTCATTACACCACGAGGAGTACACTGTTAAAAGATGATGCCATTTGGACTAAAGAATGCTGGGCTACCCACATGAGGGCTATGACTACCATTTTTCATGACATGATACATAAGGAGATCGAGGTATATGTGGATGAAGTCATCATCAAATCATAGAAAGCCACATATCATATAGACGATTTGAGGAAGTTTTTCGATAGACTGTGGAAATACAACCTAAAACTAAAACCCGCAAAATATGCATTTGGGGGTTTTTACAGAAAATTTACTTGGGTTCATTGTCAACAGTTGAGGGATAGAATTGGATCCATCAAAAGTCAAAGCCATCCAGGAGCTACTGCCGCCGAAGAGTATGAAAGATGTAATGAGTTTTCTAGGACTGCTAAGCTACATCAGCAAGTTTGTAGCCCAGTCCACAGTTATATGTGAGTCAATTTTCAAGATGTTGAAGAAAGATGCTGCAACTAGTTGGACTAAAGATTGTCACAAGGCTTTCGACAAAATTAAGGAGTACTTATCAACACCACCAGTCTTGGTCTAGCCAGATCCATGTAGACCCTTGCTACTCTACCTTGCAGTGCTAGATGAAGCCTTTGGCTGCGTTCTGTGGTAGCACGACGAGACAGGGAGAAACGAACAAGCTATCTATTACATGAGTAAAAAGTTCACTCCATATGGAGCGCAGTACTCTCTATTGGAATATACATGTTGTGCTCTGACCTAGATAGCTCAGAATCTGAAACATTACTTCTACGCCTACACAATATACCTCATATCAAGGATGGATCCCTTGAAATATATCCTTCAGAAACCCATGCCCACTGGCAAGCTGGCTAAGTGGAAAATCCTATAGAGCGAGTTTGACATTGTTTATGTGACTCGGAAAGCAGCCAAGGGATAGACACTGGAAGATCATCTTGCTGAGCACCCTGTGGAAGGAGAATACGAACCCCTAAAAATGTATTTTACCGATGAAGAGGTACTATTCACAGGAGAAGACAGTGCTGAATCTTATGATGGTTGGAGAATGTTCTTTGACAGAGCGAAAAATTTCAAAGGGGTCAACATTTGAGCCATCTTGGCATCAAAAATCGGCCAACATTATCTGGTATCCACTAAACATAGATTTCCCTACGCCAACAACATGGCAGAATATGATGCTTACATGGTAGGACTCAACATGGCCATCAACATGAATGTTCAAGAGGTGATAGTAATCGGTGATTCAGATTTGCTTATGCATCAGGTACAATGAGAATGGGCCACCAATAATTCCAAGATATTGCCATATTTGCACCATGTGCAGGAATTGAAAAAGAGGTTAATGAAGATAGAGTTTCGGCATGCTCCCAGGATTCAGAACGAGTTTGCTGATGCATTGGCCACTTTGTCATCCATGATACAACATCTCGAAAAAAACTTCATTGATCCTATCCCAGTAAGGATCCATAGCCAGCCAACGTATTATGCCCTTATTGAAGAAAAAACAGACGAGAAGCCTTGATTTAGAGATATAAAATAATATTTGGCAAAAAGGAGAATATACGGAGCATGCTAATCATACTCAGAAGTGTACGCTTTAGAGGTTGTCCAATAATTTCTTCCACAACGGGGGAACTTTGTATAGAAGAACTCCTAATATTCGATTGCTAAGGTGTGTCGACGCAAAAGAAGCTTCTAAGCTACTTAAAGAGTTACATGCTAGGACCTGCAGCCTGCATATGAACGGCTTTGTCTTGGCAAAGAAGATACATATGGCCGGTTATTTCTGGATAACTATGGAGACAGATTGCGTCCAGTGTGTCCGAAAATGCTACCAATGTCAAGTACATGCCGATATGATATAAGTGTTGCCATATGAGCTCAATGAAACAAGCTTACCTTCGCAATTCACCGCCTGGGGAATGGATGTCATTGGTCCAATCGAGCCTACCGCCTCAAATAGGCATTGGTTAATCTTGGTAGCTATTGATTACTTTACCAAGTGGGTCGAAGCAGTATTTTACAAGGTAGTAACTAAGAAGGTCGTAGCATATTTTGTCTGTGACTTTGTTTGCCGGCTCAAAGTTCCAGAATCAATCATCACCGATAGTGCCTCCAATCTCAACAGTGATTTGATGAATGCCATGTGTGAGACTTTCAAAATCAAGCACAAGAATTCCACAGCCTATAGACCTTAGATGAACAGAGTTATAGAAGCTGCTATCAATAATATCAAAAGGATACTAAGAAAGATGGTAGAAAATCATAAAAAATGGCACGAGAAACTGCCATTCGCTTTATTGGGATACCGTGCCATAGTTCGCACATCAATTGGGGCAACTCCCTACTTACTGGTTTTGGTACTAAAGTTGTTACTCCTGTTGAAATGGAGATTCCTTCTTTGAGAATCATACAAGAAGTTCTGCTCAGCGATGCATAATAGATAATGAGCCGTTATGAGTTGCTAGCCCTCATAGATGGAAAAGGATGAATGTAGTATGTCGTGGGCAACTCTATCAGAACCGAATGTCCAGAGCCAATAACAAGAGAGTCAATCCAAGAAAGTTCACATTGGGCAGCTGGTGTTAAAGAAGATCTTTCTGCATCAGGATGAAGCCAAAGGGAAATTCTCTCCAAACTGGCAAGGCCCTTACATGGTTCACAGAGTATTGACAGGAGGATTCCTTAAACTTGCCAAAATAGACGGAGAAGTCTAGCCAAAACCGATCAAATCAGATGCAGTCAAACAATACTGTTTGTAACTATTCATGTTTTCACCAAAAGATGTAAATTAAACTACGCTCGACCTGATTCTGTTTTAAGAGAGGATACGTAGGCAGCCCTGTGGGTTAGGTCATAGTTCAGTAAAAATCATATTTTTCCCCATAATCAAAAACTGACGCAGAATTTTGAGGATGACCCTCAAAATTTTGAAGCAATTTTAGCCGATCGCAGCATCTGTATCAGTCAGACGTGTCCATTTAACTGGGGCAGAATTTTGAGGAGAACACTTAAAATTCTATAGCAGGAAAGAGTGGAATTCCTCAAATGAGTGTCACAATCACTGTTTCATCTAACTACTTTCTAAAATAAAATATTTTTATTATGTTTTTGAAAACTATGCATTCTTGCTTGTAAAATGACTAAGTTTAGCCAATGCTACTCCCAATGATTTGAACAGGACCTTCGGACCAAGCAAACAAGCCAAGCAAGCCGATGGAGGCACGAACTAACCTCCCTGTTTACATAACTCATGATTTTTATTTGGATGTCGGAGCGAAGAATATACATGCCTCCAAGTCACAATCTTCATAACAACCATGCTACTGAAATCTATTACCAGCTATGAAAACTTAACTATCACATGCTATTTATTCAATTTTTGCATGGGACTAAGCCCTGTCTCTATATCTGCATAAGGCTAAGCACTGCCTTCCATCTGCATGGGACTAAGCCCTGTACAAAACCTTGCATGAGACTAAGCTCTATCTCCATCTACATGAGGCTAAGCCTTGCCTCCATTTTTCATAAGGGTAAGCACTGCTTTCCATTTGCATCGGACTAAGCCATGTCCCAAATCTTGCATGAGACTAAGCTTTGTCTCCATCTGTATGAGGCTAAGCCCTGCCTCCATTTTGCATAAGGCTAAGCACTGCCTTCCATTTGCATGGGACTAAGACCAATCCCGAATCATGTATGAGGCTAAGCCCTGCCTCCATTTTGCATAAGGCTAAGCACTGCCTTCCATTTGCATGGGACTAAGCCCAGTCCCAAATCTTGCATGATACTAAGCTTTGTCTCCACCTACATGGGGCTAAGCCCTGCCTCCATATCTGCATAAGGCTATGCTCTACCTTCCATTTGCATGGGACTAAGACCAATCCCGAATCATGTATGAGGCTAAGCCCTGCCTCCATATTTATATAAGGCTAAGTAGTGCCTTCGATCTGCAGGGGACTAAGCCATGTCCCGAACTTTGCATGAGACTAAACTCTTTCTCCATCTTCATGAGGCTAAGCCCTGCCTCCATTTTACATAAGGCTAATCACTGCCTTCCATTTGCATGGGATTAAGCTCTATCCCGAACCTTGCAGGACACTAAGCTCTGCCTCCATCTTCATGAGGCTAAGCGATGCCTCCATTTTACATAAGGCTAAGCATTGCCTTCCATTTGCATGGGACTAAGCCCTGTCCCGAATCTTGCATCAGACTAAGCTTTGTCTACATCTGTATGAGTCTAGGCCCTGCCTCCATATCTGCATGAGGCTATGCCCTACCTCCATATCTATATAAGGCTAAGCTCTGCCTTGCATTTGCATGGGACTAAGCCTTGTCGCTAATCCTGCATGAGGCTAAAACATGCCTCTATATCTACATAAGGCTAAACTCTTCCTTCCATCTGCATGGGACTAAGTCCTGTCTCGAATTTTGCATGACGCTAAGCTCTGCCTCTTATTTGTATAAGGCCAATCATCGCCTTTATTTTCCGAATCTAAGCACTGTGTTTCCGGCACTATCTATTTGGTCCTCTTTCGGGATAAGCTTTGCCCTCAACCACGCAAGACTAAGCCTTGTCTTGTTGATTTTGAGCATCGTATTATTGCATCTCATGGGCTGAAATATTGCCAACTTGTCCAAAGGCGTCATTTTCTAAAGGCATCATCCTCAAAACTGGAAGACACCATGCCATGGGCAGATTAACTCACAAATTTGCAAATCATTATTCAAAGGTGTCATGGTTCGGAGGCACCATTTTCATGGCCCGAGAATATCATTTCATGGCTTGTGAATCCTCCACAAAACAATTCATGGCCTAGGATATCATGGTCTAAGAACGTCATCCTCAACCGTCCAAAGACAATTTTCATAGTCTGAGGGGAATCTACATCATGTAAATATTTCTGCACATATATGTACTTGTAGTATCTCTTTACTTGTAGGTGACCATATAAGCAACCACTGCCCCAACAGGAGCAATCCCGCTCCAATTATTTCAAATTATCTAAAATCTGACCGCTCACCATAACCATCTTTCCACTCATTCCAAAGTCTCGTGTCCGTTCTTGTGATGACTTCATCGGTATATTGGGCCGATAAATCTAGAACTACACATTGCCTGATTCCTGTAAAACTAGAGATATGTTTGCAGCTCAGGAACCAGGGTGCGGCCAAAAGCTCGGTCAAAATTGGCCGTCATATCTTTATCCGACAACTCTTTCAGCCTTCCACGGTAAAGAGGGGTAGCTGTTGACACCCAATTTTTCCTTAGAATATTTTAAAAATACATATATACCTTCAAAACTATGCATTAGCATCAATTCATATTTTTCCACAATTTCTACACTTGAAATTAATTTATCTCAGTATTTTATTGATATAAATAATTACAATTGCACCGCAAAAGACATTATAACAATTTCACGGTTTAATTTTGCTATTTATATTTATATTGAGCACAAATTATTTCGCAAATAGGCACATCTACATTTTTGAGTTACAATTGAAATAACTTTGCAATTATAGCTCATGCATGCATTAGTGCATTATTTTACCAGAAAATAGCTCATTGTATTTTAAGATATTGAATAATTATTTTAAAGTATTTCCATGCATGAAAATATTGTTTATAATCACTTAATTAATTTATAAAATATATTTTATCAACTATTTGGGTATTCAACAAATAACCTTTTTTATTTTAGACCTAACAATATTTACCAGCCCAAAACGCCCTTTAATATTAACCCAAAAAGCCAGCCCAAACCCCTTAGGCCCAATAACCCCTCTTCAATCGTTGCTATTGATCTGGTAGATCAACAGTCCACGTTCACCCTTACCTTAATTAACCCCAAACCTACTCCTAACCCTTTGCATTCTCTCAAAACATACCATTATCATCTCCCCTCATCTCTCAACTCTCTCTCAACCTAACCCTAACCCTAGTCGCCTTCACCAGCAAAAACCTCCCTCCTATGGTGCCTCTATGTCTTCTCCGGCCACCCCTGGCCTCCTACACTCTAGGGCTCTTCAACTTTCTGAGTCCTTGAGAAGATCTCAAGGAAGTCCAATTGATTATGGTTTGAAACTTTGTTTATCGGCCTGTCTCAGGCCATTTTTTCGTTCGTAAGTAAGGATATCTCCATACTTCATTACAAATCTAAGGGTTCTTGACCTATTCTCTTCACCTCTGCTATTTTTTGGAAAACCCTAGTTTGATACTAGTGATTCTTCTCAGATCTTTATAGATTTGAGGCGATTCAAATTTTATTAAGTGTTTTCCTTCAAAAATTCTCTTGTTTTAATTAACTATTTCGATTTTTGATCACTCTTTCTAAACTAGGGTTCATCTCAAACTTTTATTCAACAATTTTTCTAAGTTCACAGTGTGTAGTTAATTATTTCTTCATCATCTTAGCTGATATTCGCATGAATGTTCAAACCCTTGTTGATTCTGTGCGATATACTGGTTTCTTTTGATATTTATTTCGATACTTTGTTATTTCTATGATACCTGTCGTCTTAGTTTACTCTGTTTTTGGGCTTAAATGTTTTCGTTGTTAAAATCCAGTATTTCTTTGGGATTTTCCCCTAATTAATCTCTGTTTATGTTTCGAACTTGTTCTTCCTACTTAATTCTATATTTCTATGAAGCTTTACTTATTTAATTTCTATTTGTGGAATCTGAGTAATTCTTTCCAAAAAATCAATATTCTTTTGAAGGTTTTATTCATTATTTCCTATTATTTCGCCCTCTTAAAATATGTGTGCACAGATCTTATTTTTCCCTCATTTGTGACATTAGTTGATCACACTTGTCTTAATAAGTTATCTATATGGTATTGTGATTCTTACTGATTCCATATTTGGTATGAATTGGATTCCTTACCCTAATTAACCCCTTTTTGCTATGACCATTAAGTGATTACCCCTAATTAAGGGATCTATTCCAGGCTCCCTTACATGAATTAATTTTATGATTATTTGAATACCTACTAATTGACTGACTTCTAATTCTCTTGACCTTATTTTCTCTACTCCCTAAATGATATATATACACTCTTTTTCTACCTCTCAATAACACGGACAGTAGTTCAACAATATATACCCACACACACTCAAACTTTCTCTCATCTCTCTTTCAGCCACTTGTGCTCATTGCTCGTCTAGTAGGCTGAAAGCCAAGGCAAGACTGTGGAACTCTATTTGCTTTACTTTATGCACTTTGCTTCCTTAACTGATATGTTCAATTTCAATATCATTATGAAATTCAAGTCTATATTCTCCATAGCTGTTAAATACATGCATATTTTCATATTAGTTTAACTGATTATGTACTTAGTTGTTCTTCATGTTTACTTTTTTTATCAGTATGCCTAAGTTTTACCCCCTCTTGTTCAGTGTTTTAATTAGCATGTCTAGGTTTCAATTTTCCTTTTTGCTGTTTCATCCAGCATGTTTACTTGGGATCATATCTATTTTCTTCAACTAGCATGCTCATTTTAAGTAGATCTGGCTCCTAATTTATATGATTAACCACAATTGGTATGACTAACTTTGTGTGGTAGACCCTTTGTCCACAATATGGATATTCCTGCAATCTGTCTCTATGCTCTAATATCTACTATCACTTTAACTTTAAGTATAATTTCCTTGTTAATACTTTGAATCGTTAGTTTGTATTCTAATGTTATGTATTTGGTCACTAGTTGTCAATAAATTCCTGCTTGTTCTGTGTACTTGTTGATGAATAAGCTTCCTCTCTTGTCCATGTTCGTGTTTATTATTTAATCTCCCTATGTTCCCAACCCCCTGATGCCTGTTTGTAAATTTGTTTGTCTTCTCTTAAAATCAAGTAATATATGGCTTTGAATCTGGGTACTCTAAGTTTTTGTGATAGTGTGGTTGTTTGTCGAATCTTTGTTCTTCTTAGAATTTCTTCCAAAACTATTTTCACTCTTAACATTTTTTTCTTAAAACTGTTTCCATTCATGAAATACCTTTTCACTCCTAAAGTTTATACCTCTATACTATTTTTACTATGGTCTTCCAACTATATTAAGCACTCTCACTTCTACTCTTAGATCATTTAAGTTATTCCCCTATAATGTGTATACTGCATAGGAATCCTTGAGATTCCTCCGAACTCTGGCACAATGGAGCTGGCCCTTCCGCGCTGCACATAACAACTTCTATATTTATAAGGATGTTGGTGCGAGCATTGCCCGAGGTCCTTGAGGCCCTTGGAAATTTTGACGCACCAGGATACCTCATTGGATACTATGGACTATGACATCTTGGACTGTTTTGAAGGCCTTGTATTTCCAGATTCACTTTGGGCCTATATCAGGCTCCCTACAACACAACTTATATTTATTATGTAATTCATTTATTTATGACCTGTAATGATAATCTTAGTAAACAGATATTGGAGAAATTAGTAAAAGGGTGATTCTTATATGATTTTTATGGGGAACCGAGTAGAAATCATGCCGTTAGGTCTATATTATGTTTACTTGCATTAGAAATCATGATTTAGGTTTATACTATGTTTACCTGCATTAGAAACCATGTTTTTAGCATCACTTGCCATACTAGACAACATATTATAGGCACAATATCTCATTTGTTATGAAATTATGTTTCTGTATAATCATGATCATCTAGAAATTCTATTATTAAGTTACTGCTATAATTTTGCCTAATAAAAACATCCATTCTTTATGTGCATTACAGATCCCCCATTTAATACTATATTTGTATTCGGTTTAAACCATGTCTACATCGCCTAAATCAATAACTATCTTGTCTATAAAAAAGTTTAAAAACAGTCCCAACAGTTAGATGTCATAGAGATAAGTGTGTACAAACTAGTTTTGTAATGTAATATTCAGCACCTAGACCGGCGTGCCTATAGGATTTAATAAATTCAAACTATTTTAAACCGATTCCCAGAATTCTGATTGCATTTAGACAACATGTTTATAGGGTATTACAGATCCACGTCTAGGAATGCCTACAAGTAATCAAGGTCTAATAAAAATTGTGAAACTATGCTTTGCTTATTTGTGACTACCCAGATTCAACAGGTTCTAAAATCAGTAGGCAAACTGATTAAGTCTCTATCTCTTCGCCTTAACACAATGCTGCATATTCTCTGCTTGTCATGCTCACCTAGATATCCTGTTCTAGGACCTTTCTAAAATATCTGAAATCTACTGTTTGAGACGTGCTAATTGTATGTTTATGTGTGAAGGTAAACACGAGCCCCATAATTGTTTCTTACTTTACAGTCCTTTTTGTTCTTCATTGTCGGTTAGATTTTCCCTTTTAAACATCTTTGGAGAGTCTATAACTGCCTAAAATTAGAGGTTCTAAACACCTTCGGGACCACAAGTTAGGGATGGGTATTGCACGCATAATGTTCGTCTAATTAAAATCGCTTATATAACCGCTAAGGGGAGGGTAATTGGGTAATAAAAGGATATGATAACCTGTACGCTAATACCACATGTAGCCCCTCTAGTTGAGGAAGGATTGCCAGGTATTGTACAAATATGATCCTATAGGTTTACAAACTTATGACTTCCCTCATCTTATTTACATATGTGTGCTTAGACTGCTTATCTGTTAAATTTCCTTTATCTTATATGTGTGCTTAGACTGCCTATTTATTAAATGACTAATTCATAAAATGAGTTTGGCCGGGTCCACCATTGTGGACCTCAAGGGGTGCCTAACACCTTCCCTTAAGGCTAATTTCAAGCCCATACCCAATTTCTGGTAACACAAACCGGTTTTATGAATTACATACAATAGGTTCCCTATCGCATCTTAAATCCTTTAGGTGGCGACTCATCCACTTCTGTACCCCTTTTCCCAAAAGGAAAAGAGTTGTCCCAAATGAATGTCGAGACCCAGACATCTGCTTCAAAGATGGAAACAAGGGAGAGTGACAATGATGGGGTATTGAGGCTTCAGGTTGGATTTGTCTTCCTAAGGTGGACGGTTTGAGGGAGTTGATTCTTGAAGAGGCACATAACTCGTGGTTTTTTATTCACCCAGGAAATAAGAAGATGTATCGTGATTTAAAGCAGCATTATTAGTGGAGAAGGATGAAAAAGGATGTTGTTGAGAAAATTTTATGTTTTTCGAATTATCAGTAGGTCAAGTGCGAGCATTAGAGACCAGATAATTTGCTTTACAGTTTAGATATAACAGAATAAAAGTGGGAGAATATCACTATGGATTTTGTGGTGGGGTTAACACGGACCTTAAAGAGACTTGATATTGTCTGGGTTTTTGCGGACAGAATGACGAAGTCTGCACATTTCATTTTGGTCATGACTTCCTACACTTTTGAGAAGTTGGCTCAGATTTATCTTAGATAGATTGTTTGCCTACATAGTGCGATTGTGTGTATAATCTCATATCGAGCCACCCAATTTACATTGCATTTTTAGAGAGCTGTACAATGTGTCTTGGGCATGCATGCGGAGTTATCATGAGGATCAGTCATTGATTTTGAGAAGCTATGTTGAGAGCCTACATTATTGATTCCGAAAGCTAGTTGGATCAATTTCTAACATTATCAGAGTGCACCTGCATCAAAAACTGCCAATCGAGTATCTATATGGACCCGTATAAGGACTTATATGGGAGTCAATGTCGTTTTGTGATTGGTTGGTTTGAGCTTGGGGAGGCTAAGTTGTTGAGAACTGATTTGGTTCATAATACTTTGGAGAAGGTGAAGTTAATTCAAGAGCAACTTCGTACAGCACGGTCCACACAGAAGAGTTCTGCTAATAGGAACGTTCGTGATGTAGCTTTCATGGAGGGTGAGAGGGTTCTTCTCAGAGTTTAACCTATGAAGGGCGTGATGAGTTTTAGGAAGAAGGGCAAGTGGAGACCTCGGTACATTGGTTCATTTGAGGTTTTGGAGAGAGTAGGTAAGGTTGCTTACAGGCTTTCGTTACCACCCATCTTGTCAGGAGTTCAACCAGTTTCATGTTTCATGCTTCGGAAGTATCATGAGGATCAGTCACATGTGTTAGATTTCAGTTCGGTGCAGTTGGACGAGAACTTGCCTTATAAGGAGGAACTACTAAAAAATTTTGTTAGGCGGGTTCGGAAGCTGATGGTAAAGGAAATTGAGTCAGTGAAGGTTCCGTAGATATTTCAACCAGTCGAGGAGGCGCCTTGGGAGACCGAGCATGATATGCGGAGCAGGTATTCTTATTTTTTGACTTCCAGGTATTGACGATCAATTTTTACCCTCCTTTTTAAAATTAATTTATTCGTGCTTAATAATTTATGATAAATACTTTAAATGTGTTTTCTATTAATGAATATTTATTTTTATGAATTAAATAAGTATTAGTTTCTAAATTAATCGTGTCGTACTAATATTATGTATCTAAAAATGTATTTACTAATTTTAAAATTACTAAAACATTTTATGTATACGCATTACATATGTTCTATAATTAATTTGACAAATTTACTCCTTAATTTCTAGTAACTTAGGTTACAATGCTAATATTTTGAAATTAATGTTTGTATATGGTAGAAATCGATGGCCCGATTTCACAAGCATCACGGCATCTCGAGGGATTTCAGTGTTCGACTCCGACGATCCTCGATGGTCGAGTTCGAGACAGTTCAACTTCGAGACATTATGAGTAACGACCAGCCTCGGGACAATGTGAATCACCGGTCTCGGCGAATTAAATATGGAGTTCCCAAGGCAAGTGCATATGGCGGGTCAAGTCTAGTGGTCTAGTTTGAGAAAGAATCAAGGCATTAAATGGCTATACCAGCCCATGTCTTTGTACTTACTATATTCGTACTACGTTGGGATTTTCCTCCCATATAAAGGTGATCTTTGTCGTTTTGTAGACATATGTGGCTACATATTAAAATATACAAGAATATTCCATTTGCTCTATAACACATTCTCTTGAGTTCATTACTTCATTTATTGCTTTATTCATTTTGTTCTATTTATTGTTAATCGTTTATTGCTTATTATTGGCCATAAAGAGCCGTCGATGGTTTTATTCTAATTGTTAGTCGCCCATCGATGACCCTAGACATCTCCTAGTCGAGCATCTGACTCGAACTCGAGGCCCCCGAATAGGAGAGCTCGAGGTCCCAATTGGCAGTCATTCGGTTTGGTTATCACCTTGCTCTCAAGCTCTAATCTTGTTTCTAAGTGTTTTGCGTAGCATTAACTCACTAAGAACTAGCATCAAAATAGATCACGTATTTTTAGAACCTCGCAAAATCAAATATAATTGTTATTACTATTATCACGTTAAACAGTTTGGCTGCCGCCATGGGGCTAAAAATAATAGTGGTTTTTTTCTTGCTGGATTATCCACGTAACGCAAGTTATCTTTCACAATTTTTCTTGTCCAGGATCTTTGATTTCAGGTCAAAATGTCTAACTCAGTAAACACACATGAAAACATCAACCTTGAAGCCCATGGGGAAAATGGTGTTAACGTCCCAGGTGTTGGTGTACCACTACGAAACCCTGAGAACGCACCGGAACTGATTTCTATGGACGCGGTTTCATGCGACGCTCAACACATCAAAATAAGCTCCCACACCAAAAGGAGCATACACCTAGGTGACCAACAAGAATCCTAGAAAACCCCAGCTAGGGAAGAACGGGAGCTTAGCCTTCACGCTATTTTGGAAATAATGCAGGCACTACAGCTGGCTATTGCTGAGCTGTAAATTCACCAGAAAACTTCTAGCATGGTAGCACCGGGGATGGCTCCTCCAGCCGAGCAGGTACCAGAGAGGTCAAGCGATAACGGGTCAGCAGCCGACCCCGCCATAATAGAGATGCTCGAGGACTTCATGAGAAGGATTGAAACGGGCGAGAAGAAGATAGAGGCTAACGACAAGAATGCCGAGACCTACAACTCAAGGGTCAACCCAATTTTGGGTGCACCCCCAATTTTATAAGGTGTGGATCCAAAGAATTTCGTACAGAAATCGTTCCCACAAGAGGCGGCTGTCACACCTCCTTTTTAACACACCTACCCCAAAGGATAAATGTATAAGGGAGTTTCTCCATTTAAAGTGACATTATTCGAAGTGGGATTATTTATTTTTTTTTAGAGTCGCCACTTGGGATAGGATTGGTTTTTGGTGTCCCAAGTCATCGGTTTAATTTAAATCCCAGATCGAGGAAAATTGTCGACTTCCCAATTGGAGTCTGCAAACCAGAAATTCTGCATAAGGAATTCTGTTGACCCGAGGGAAGGTTTTAGGCACCCTCGGATCCCGTGGTGCTAGAACGGTCGCTAAAATTATTATAAATGGCTAAAAATCTAATTTTTTACATGCTCCAACCTATAGTGCAATTTTATTATTATTTACGCTTTTTAAATATTTTTTACGAAAGTGAACGTCGTTTAAAAACGTATTTTCGGATCACGTCACATGAAATGCACCCGGATCCTCGACACATTCTTATTCTACAATTTTGGATTTGGATTTGGGTCGCATGAAATGCACACCCGTATTTAAGAAGGTAAGATTATTAAAAATGCACCTAAAGTAACGTCTTTTTATCTTTGTGGGAGGCCGTGAAATTCGCTAAACGGCACGCCCCAAGTTCTAAATAATTTTATATAGACGATTAATGAGGGCCCCATAATTTTTGGATTTTGTTCGGCGAGGCTCATCTCATTTTTGTATTTAAAGGCCAACCTAGATTCCTTAAGAATTTTCTATTTATTTTTGTCTCTAAAGGTTAATCAACTTACATTTACAAATTCGGCCCTCGAATTCAAGTCCGAATTCAAACAAAAGTGGGGGACCCTCTTAGTTTAAACCCGCCAACTTACTCGAAAACCCACATTTATACTTGCAAATTAATTCCCCTGTTCCTAATATAATTTAAAGAATTTTTTGAATTGAGCATGTTTTGAGCCCTGAAACTTAGGCCCAAGCCTGTAGGCTATCAACTTGTGAAGTCCAACTAGATATACCTCCCATGTTGGGCCATTGGGGGGCTGGCCCATGATTTGGCCACAATTTATGAAGACTAATAGGAGTGGGCTTATAGTAAGCCCAACATTAATATCTCCTGGACTGCATTTTGTGTTTTTAATTCAATTCTAGGCTTTAAATTAGCACAGGAAGATGTAAGGAATACAAAACACCAAATGATTACCTAATATGTGTATCAACTATACTGGAACATTGAGCTCACAACTGATTTAACATGCTGAAACATGGATTCTTCGATCCCTAAACCAATTTTTAATTGTTCATGCTAATTATGATGTTGTTTCTACCATCATTTAAGTTGGGAGTCGAATTTAAATCACTAAGCTACCACACGTGATATTCAAAACACGATAATACAAAACTAATCAAATTAATCCAATGTGCTATTTATTAATGTACACGGGCCACTTGCCCAACAAACCATGAGTCCTAATATCACGAACAACTAACATGAATCATACTAGAGCTAGGTTATAGTCATACAGATTTTAAAGTCCTTACCGTCCTGTTACACATCCGTAAGTCTAACAAATTGATCAATTACAGATATTAATGCCAAATTGAGTACAAATTGAGAATTCCTTTAGCTATGCAAACAAGTGAGACTAAAATATACTAATTGATCCTGGTAAGACACACATGACTGTTATTCACTCTTAAATGGAGCCATACAGCAAGGCAGTAGCAGAATGAGTACCTGAATTAAAGCAAATGAAGGAAAAGGAGTCAGCAGTTGCAAATCAACACTCAGCAGTGACAAACCAGTAGTTCACAGTAGCAGGAATAGATTTGGACTTAGTAAAAACCCAGGAAACGATATCACACCTAATTAGAACCAATTTCAGCCAATAGAACACCCAAACATTTGATTGCCCATCTTTCTTCAAAAGTTTGAATATGGGCTCACACGTGGTAGTCAGTTGAGCAATGGATCCAAGGCCTTCCCAGAAGAAAGTTGTAAGATGTGTCCATGTCTAACACTTGGAAAGTCACCTCGAAATCCCCGGGCCTATGGTCAGTATCAAATCAATTTCACCGATGGTATCTCTTTTAACACCATCGAAGGCTCTCGTGCAAACATTATTTGTACGAATCCTTCCTATCCCTATTTCCATTCATTGCAAAGTGGAGAGTGGGCAGATGTCAACCCCCGAGCCTCCGTCCACTATGACCCGCTTAACGTAGTAACCTTCACATTTGACTGACAGGTGCAAGGCTTTATTGTGGGCAGCTCCTTCTGGAGGCAAATCACTTTTACTGAAGGAGAGTTGGTTGACAGCGAAGAATCTTTCTGTCATCCTTTCAAGTTGTTCAACCGAAGTCTCGGCTGGCACATATGCTTCATTCTGAGTTTTCATAAGGATCTTCTGATGTTCCGCATATTTGGTCACTAATGACAGCAGTGACACTTGCTCAGGACACTTCCTCAATTGGTCTACTGTTTCATAGTCTGGCATTTTCATTTTCTGAAAGAATGTCTCTGCTTCTTCTGTGCTCACCAGCTTTTTAGATGGAAAACGCTTTCGTGTGGCGTTGTTTATCTCTTGTATATTTGAATATTTTTCAACAGGGACTGTTCCTGGCAGTTCTCCCGAGATATCCTTGCCTTTTTATGTGACCACTGTTTGTTGGTAATTCCACGGCACTGCAGAGGGGTCAGTCATAGGCTTCTATGGTGCGCGACCAATAACCACTGGCTCACTCAGCCGAGGGGGTTTAATTGTCCCCCGCACCATGTAGGCCCCTTTCGGCGCATACATTTGTATCCCCTTCTTCACTTCATACTTCCTCGGAATGCTCACAACTAGTGGTTTCTCTTGGTGACCTCGCAGAACATAAAGAACCTCAGGTTTAGGAGGTACCGTCTCTGCTTTTGTCTCAGTTTTCTCCTCAGGCTCAATGTTGACAGCTTTATTCTTCTTCTCCTCTTTTTCCTGCTTCGGGACTAACTTGGGTTTCCTTTCGGCATTGACAATAGCAATTATGGCTTTCAGAGCCGGGTCAAAGTCTCAGTCTTCACAAATCTTGCCGACTATCGGCCCGTTGTTGTGAGCGGGCAAGGGATTATTGGTAACATTCGGGGCTTCTTCATCCCTTAACATTATTTTCCCTTGTTCGATCAAATCTTCCACAGCTTTTTTCAATGTCCAGTAGCTGTCAGTACTGTGCCCTTAAGCCCCTGAATGATAGACACAATAAACACCTCGCTGATAGGCTGGAGATTCTGGATTCGTCCTGTTTTTGGGAATAGGCTGTAATAGGTTCATCTAGACGAGTTTCGGGAACAAACTGGAATATGGTTCACTAATCGGGGTAAAATTTGGTCGCCTACGCGGTTCCCGAGGGTGGAAATTATTTTTGGTGGTCGGGGGTTGTATTGGTTTTGGTAAGGTGGCTGGTTTCTCGGGAATGGAGGTGGGTTTCGGTTAGCTTGTGGTTGCGGCGGCGGAGAGGTTAAGCATTGATTACCGCATAAGGTGGAGGAGCATAAGTCATATCTGTGTGAGTGTAATAGTGTTGAGCGGCTCTTTCTGAGAACATCGGTCTAGGAGCCCGGTACCTTCTTCCGCCCGATGTTTCCATCAATGTTTCTTATTTCTTTTTTCCCTTAGCCATTCCTCCAGACCCGCCTTGGATGGCTTGGGAGGTTGCTCTTATGGCAGATTGGCTCAGGATTCTGCCCGTTTTCAACCCATTCCCTACCATCTCTCTAATTTTTATTACCTCTGCAAAAGGCTTACCCATAGCGGACATCATGTTTTTAGAATAATCTGCCTCCTGAGCTTGTAAGAAGACAGTGACCATCTCAACCTCATCCTTTGGAGGCTTTACTCTTGATGCCTGTTCACGCCATTTGATTGCATATTTGCGAAAACTCTATGAGGGCTTTTTCTTTAGGTTTGCCAAGGAGTTCCTATCGAGCGCAATGTCTATATTGTACTGAAATAGTCGAACAAAATCTCTAGCAAGGTCATCCCAGATATGCCATCGAGATATGTCCTGATCCATGTACCACTCCGACGCTATGCCCGCCAAGCTTTCTCCAAAATAATCCATTAGTAACTCTTCTTTTCCACTAGCCCCACGCAATTGATTACAATACTTTTTGAGGTGATCAATGGGATCGCCATGTCCATTATACTTTTCAAACTTTGGCATCTTGAATCCCATTGGCAGGTGTACGTGAGGGAACATGTACAGATCATTGTAAGAAACACTCTTCTGCCCTCTTAAACCTTGCATATTTTACAGACTTTGCTCTAAACTCCTCATTCTTTTTGTCATTTCATCATGCTCCGGGTCTTTGAGGGTTTTGTCCTACCCCGGTGTGTTCTCATATGGTGGCCGAGAGTAGGTATATTGAGGATAGTGAAGAGTGTCGGCCCGAATAATTGGATTCTGAAATGTGAAGACCGAAGGGTCAAAAGCATGTTTTGGTAGCGATGGTTGGGTGGTTACAGAGGATGGTGGGGCTATAAAGATGTTGGGAGCAATCCCAGATAGGAACACTTGGGGATGATCCTCAGAGGGTGTTCTGAAGAAGTTGGCAGTCATAGTAAGTTGCTCCAGAGGAGTATTTGGGCGGCTGATAGGGACCGTAGTAGCACCTCCAGATCTAGGGAACAATTTCGGCAATCCGGGGATAGTGCTTGGGGGTTACTTCCCGTTGTTCCAAGCATCCCACTTTTCCATCAAGCGCAAGCGCAGGATCTGATTTTCTTCAGCTGTATAGGATTCAGAGGCAAGGATCCCATAGATTGGGCTATCTTCAGGTATGGGGACTGCAGGCAAGGTCATTTCAGATGACATCTCTGTTTTTCCTTTGGATATGGTGAAGTATCGATGCGAGGCTAGTTTACCACAAACCAACCACGGTTTCTAAAATACTCAGCTGGGATTGACAACAACAAACGGTTAGTATGAAACAAGTAGCAGATAGGTAACTGCACATTGGAATGTGATGCACCTATACGGTTAAATGAATATCTACATGTTTGCTTCGGTTGCATGTGTCATCCTGGCTTTTCTTCTTATTCCTTTTCTCTTTTCTTTATTTTTTTTATTTTCTTTTCGTGCTTCTCCATTTTCATTTTTTGCTTTTTCTTTTCTTTGGCCGTGGTTTTTTTCTCTCAATGCCTTATTTTCTTCTTTTGCATTTCTATCTCTTTTGTTTTTTTTTTCCTTTTATTTATCTTATTTCTATTTTTCCTGGGATTATGGTCGAATCTTATGTAGATTACCTACGTATCATGGCCCCGCATGAATCAGACCAAGCGTAGTTCTTGCAAACAAATGCAAAAGTAAGAAAATAATTTTTGGGAATTTTAATTTTTTCGTTGATAACGACTGCGGTTACAAAAGCTACTAGACTATTTGTTTTTCTTTTCTTGAAAAGGAAATTACAAAAATAGACTCAAAAGCAAAAATACAGACTCGATTAACTAAGAATACATCAATGCTTCAAATCCTGGGGCCCGCGGAGCATCGCTCGGCATTGCCGCGGGCCTGCTTGCGAGACCCCTTTGCAACTGATCTAAATCATTCATAACCTGGCGAACAAATATCATCACTGAGGTAAAAGGACATGGTACGACCCATTCACTCGCCGGCCTGACACTCCATGACAATATAGTGGGCAATGTTTCTAATCCTTTCCCTGATTCGGCCCTTTTCTTGGAGGAGTCGGCTTATTTATTGTGTACGAGCATCTAGAACCTGCAAGTCCTGGAAGTGCAGATCTTGTAGCAATTTAATTTCCCTTTCCATTTCTGTGATTAACCCATGGCACTGGTTCATCTCGGCTTGGAATTCTTTATCCCGCTGGGCGGTCTTTTCTTCCATAGTATTCATTTTTCTTTTCATTTTGGCAATAGTCCCCTCGTAGTTTCTCCTCATTTTTTGCACAAATTAGGCTCTTTCTTCAGTCTTTTTGGCCCACTGCGCCCAGTGTCTTGCCATATTTCCCTCAGATTTTTCTAGTTCTTCATGGCAGTCTGAAATTTGTTTCTTTAACCCTTTGATCATCCTTTCATGAGATAGACTTCTTTCTTGGTTCCGGGCATCTATTTTCATTTGTTTAATTTGGGCTTTGAGTGCTTCGTTCTCCTGAGCTAATTTCTTTTTATCACCCCCGTCAGCTGCAACCTGTACACTTTTGTCGAATTGGAGGTCCCGGACCTGTTGCTCTAACCGTCCTATTCTAGCTCGGTACTCCTTCTCCTTTGCTTGCCAATCCCATTGAACTTGGACCCCATCGGTAAATTGCTGCACGTGCGGTCTTTTAGAGAGCCTCTCTGAGATTTGAAATCTTTTGCCAAACCACGTCAGATACTTGAGATCTACCTCCCCTCTAGCTTGGTCTTGTATTATAGTTTTTGGCTCAAGGAATCGGAACTCATTCCACCTCTTTCAGATTCTGCCTTCAGGAAATGCAGCCTTCGGGCCTAACTCAATGACTTGCTCACTCAGGTCTTCATCATTGTGCACTGTTTGGAATCTTCCAAGTTGTCGCAAAACCCGGTAAAGAGCGTAAGGCTGTATGCTTCGGATACCCATCAAAAGAATATAGGGGACCTCTGCTGATGTGTATATAGCTTTAGTAGCAGGAAGCCAACCTTAAGCACATTCGACTTTATCTGTGGTCAAGGATCTTAAGCATGACGACCAGGCCTCAGTATCCTCAGGGAACTCAATACCTGTCACCCGGGTCCCAAATTCTGCATTACAACTCAATCCAGTTAAACCGTAGTTCATATAGCCTGTGCGGTGATAGAGGTGTTCTTGCATCCACAACTGTAAGAGCAAATTGCAACCTTGAAAGAATTTCCCGCCTTCGCGACATTTGGTCAGAGCTCGGTACATTTCTGCTATGATCAAAGGAACCACTGTGCTAGTAGGTTTTTTCATGGTAACATCTAGCATCCCTACCAGACCGAGGTCTATGTGCCCATCTTTTCTCGGAAAAACCACCACTCCCAGAAAGGCTACCATAAAGGCTAATCCCCGTCGAGCTTCCCATTTGTCTTTATTTTCGGCATGTGTCAAGCCGATGTTGGGCTCCTCGAAACCTTTTGGCTTACCATACCGATGATATAAGAAATGCAATGTACAAAACCCTTCTGCCAGATGCGGGTCTTGAATATCCCGGCTGATGTTTAACAAATCCAAAAACCTATAAAGGGTTACCGGTCGTGGTGCCAGTGGGTATCTACCTCGAAGGTTCCCGTTGAGGACCGTATATCCCGCAATCTCCTCTAAGGTAGATGTGAGTTCAAAATCTAAAAACCGAAATACGTTACGGGTCGGGTCCCAGAATGGTATTAGTGCCTCAATGATATCTTTCCTCGGTTTGATGTTCAGTAGATCAACTAGACCGCCTAAAATTTTAACCACGGTATCTCTGCTTCCCTTTCCTAGATCATGCCACCACATGTGAAGTTTCAAGGGGATCTCACTTAGGACTGAGAAGGTCTCGATGTTACTTGAAGTCATCCTGCACGTTTATTTAAAAAGGGAATTTTAATGACTTATTTTGAAAGCTGGATATTTTTGCAAAATTCTTTATTTAACAAGACAGTGATTTGGTTTTGCGAATACGGCCTTTCAACACTTCTGGGAGGAAGATTTTAAGGCTGTGCCCGCAGACCAAAAAATGACTCAGGGTGGCTGTTCTTGCAAAAACAGCCTTCCGGCGCCCTTTTGGGGACATTCGGCTTATTTTAACAAGAATGACATCACCCGAATTTATTTATGACAAAAATTAAAATTTTGACATTTTTTGGCTATTTTTGCAAAAAGGGTGGTTGGACCCGATGAGGGTTGCCTACGTATCTCACATCCGGTGAGAATCAAAACAGCATAGTTCGGGCAGCTTCACCAAAATCAAATGTATATTTTTTGAACATCAATTTTTTCTTTTTTCAAATATTTTTTCTTTTCCATTTTTCAAAAATTCGACAGCATTTCGGTACTATTTGGTCATTGGTTTTTCAATGAAAATGGTTACCCTCACTTAGTCCTAACACTGCTATTTTTCTCAATTTTCTCTCATTTAGACAAGCCGGTCAACATGCAAAGCCGAGCAAATAAATGTGCAAGTAGCACGTAAGATGCATCAGGATGGTCATTTTATTTCAGGTCACCTGTCCTAGACGGACCCAACCCCTGTGTTGAGTCCCCTAAGTCAAATACACATGATGCAAACAAACGTCCTATTAGGGATCAGGCATGAGTTTTTGTTCTTCTAGGTTTAAACCCTAGGTTTATTGAACTACACCTGGCTTACCTGCGCGGACAACTCGAGCCGAGGGGGAGGCAGCGTACCAGGGATACAGAAGCTCCGCCGGCTTAGCAACTTATCCAAACCTCGTTCTAATTTGGGAAAGACTCTAAATAGAAGAGAAGCTACACGAAGTGCACTCTTCTCCACGATGTAGAAGACTCAAAGAGAGGAAGGGATTCACGATAGTTTATACATTTCAACAAATATCAAAGCGGTAAAACATTTAGCACATATAGCATGGAACATGTAGAAAGATAAGATAAAGATGAATATAACAATTACACTAAGCTCGAATTCTTGAACCCTGAATCGAAATTCTGGGTTCGTCTCCCCAGCAGAGTTGCCAGAGCTGTCACACCTCCTTTTTTACACACCTACCCCGAAGGATAAAATATATAAGGGAATTTTTCCATTTAAAATGACATTATTCGAAGTGGGATTATTTATTTATTTTTTTAGAGTCGGCTCTTAGGATAGGATGGGTTTTTGGTGTCCCAAGTCACCGGTTTAATTTAAATCCCAGATCAAGGAAAATTGTCGACCTTCCAATTGTAGTCTGCGAACAAGAAATTCTGCGTAAGGAATTCTGTTGACCCGAGGGAAGGTGTTAGGCACCCTCGGATCCCGTGGTTCTAGCACGGTCGCTTAAATTATTATAAATGGCTAAAAATCTAATTTTTTACATGCTCCAACATAGAGTGAAATTTTATATGTATTTAACGCTGTTTAATTATTTTTTACGAAAGTGAACGTCGTTTAAAGACGTATTTTCGGATCACGTCACATGAAATGCACCCGAATTCTCGACACATTCTTATTCAATATTTTTCGATTTGGATTTGGGTCGCATGAAATGCACACCCGTATTTAAGAAGGTAAGATTATTAAAAACGCACCTAAAGTGGCTAACGTCTTTTTATCTTTGTGGGAGGCCGTGAAATTCGCTAAACGGCACGCCCCAAGTTCTACATAATTTTAGATAGACGATTAATGAGGGCCCCGCAATTTTTGGGTTTTGTTCGGCGAGGCTCATCTCATTTTTGTATTTAAAGGCCAACCTAAAGAAACTAGGAATTTTCTATTTATTTTTGTCTCTAAAGGTTAATCAACTTACATTTACAAATTCGGGCCTCGAATTCAAACAAAAGGGGGGGACCCTCTTAGTTTGAACCCATCAACTAACTCAAAAATCTTAAATTATACTTGCAAATTAATTCCCTTGTTCCTAATATAATTTAAAGATTTTTTTGACTTCAGCATGTTTTGGGCCCTGAAACTTTGGCCCAAGGCTATAGGCTATCAACTTGTGAAGTCCAACTAGATATACTACCCATGTTGGGCCACTGGGGGGCTGGTCCATGATTTGACAACAATTTATGAAGACTAACAGGAGTGGGCTTATAGTAAGCACAACGTTAATATCTCCTGTACTGCATTTTGTGTTTTTAATTCAATTCTGGGCTTCAAATTAGCACAGGCAGATGTAAGGAATACAAAACACCAAATGATTACCTAATATGTGTATCAACTATACTGGAACATTGAGCTCACAACTGATTTAACATGCTGAAACATGGATTCTTCGATCCCTAAACCACTTTTTAATTGTTCATGCTAATTATGATGTTGTTTCTACCATCATTTAAGTTGGGAGTCGAATTTAAATCACTAAGCTACCACACGTGATATTCAAAACACGATAATACAAAACTAATCCAATTAATCCAATGTGCTATTTATTAATGTACACGGGCCACTTGCCCAACAAACCATGAGTCCTAATATCACGAACAACTAACATGAATTATACTAGAGCTAGGTTATAGTCATATAGATTTTAAAGTCCTTACAGTCCTGTTACACATCCGTAAGTCTAACAAATTGATCAATTACACATATTAATGCCAAATTGAGTACAAATTGAGAATTCTTTTAGCTATGCAAACAAGTGAGACTAAAATATACTAATTGATCCTGGTAAGACACACATGACTGTTATTCACTCTTAAATGGAGCCATACATCAAGGCAGTAGCAGAATGAGTACCTGAATTAAAGCAAATGAAAGGAAAAGGAGTCAATAGTTGCAAATCAGCACTCAGCAGTGACAAACCAGCAGTTCACAGTAGCAGGAATCGATTTGGACTTAGTAAAAACCCAGGAAATGATATCACACCCAATTAGAACCAATTTTAACCAATAGAACACCCAAACAGGAGGTGCAATATAACAGTATATTTTAGGATTTTGAAAGTTTTATGTGTTTTTTTAGTTTTTCTGGAAAGTTTTTGATCTAAAATGAATGTTATTGCTACTGGAATTCAAATCTGAATTGTCTTTTAATTTGAAATTCAAAATGTGAGATTTAGCTTGTAAGAGGAGGATTCTGGGAGGGAATTATAAGCTGGAAGGAATTTTGAATTTCAGAGCTCCTAAAACTTGTTAAAGAAGGCAGTAGGTATGCCTTTTATAGGCAACAAATGGGACAGAAGGTTCTGGAAGGGTTTTTCTATTTTTCCCTCTTTTTTATTTTATATTTTGACTATTAGACCCTAAATTTATGCCTTGTTACCTAAGTTACTGCATTAAAATGCAGAAAACGTACACTAAAGTCCCCTTCTAGAAGTCCCTAGGGTATTCTTTTAGCTATGATATTCCTATGTTACCCTTATTTTGGTTTTGAAATTATTATTCCTAAAAAAATCAGCCCTTTTCCATGCCTAAACTACCCCTGAAACCCCCTGAAATTACTGACACTACTAAAATTTACCAGCTATATCCAATCAAACTACCCAAATAGGATTAACCAAGCAGGCCCTAAATCAAACTAGATAGACTTAATTAATCAAGTGGCTGGAATAATTAAGAAGCAACCAACAAAATTCAAACTCAAGATTAAACTAGAAGAATAGAAGATCAATCAAGATCAATTAATCATGCTGAAGCAAATTTCTACATTTAAAAGGCTCTTAGAATTAAATAACAACTAACAAAAATCAGAATTATCAAACATGCACCATTGAAACTGAAATTAACCTAATTATACTACATTGAAACAAAATCAGAATTATACTACATTGAAACCTAATACTAAAACAGGATTAATCAAAATGGACTAACTAATATTGAATTCACTAGGCTAAATGAAAGAAAATCAACAACATAAAAATAAAACAACGAAGCAGAATTATCAAAAAATAAAAATAAAAGAAAAAGAAGACTTCGCGATTTAATTCCTTCCGAACCAACTGATTTTTCTTGGAATCGAGTTTAGATTAATGTTATAGGTTTACATTTTGTCAAAATAATCCTATAACATTAATCAAAAGACATCTAAGTACTTCAAAATAGGTCGTCATTTTGAAAACCTTAGATCCGAAATTCGTTGAGTTTCGGGGGGGGGGGGGGGGGGGGGGGGATTCGAGGGATTTCGGCTATGGATTCGAGATGAGGGAGGTCAGGGGACTATCATGTATCAATTTGGGACCGTTTGGACAAAATAGGGTTTTGAGGTCGGATTTTAAATCAAGATTTGACATTTTTGGTGGGGATTCGAGGGAAATAGTCGATGGATTTAGCAAGAGGGAGGTGTGGAGATGTTGTGGTGTAATTTTGGAGTGGTTTGGACAGTGGTGGTATTTTGGCCGGATTTTCAAGTCAATGTTCGAGAAGATAGGCTAAGAATTGAAAGAAATTATTTTGGGGGATTGGAAAGCGGATGAGAAGACGATTCTACGGTGTATTTTTGGAGTTGATAGGGGCTTCGCCGCCACCGCCGGCGATTTCCGGCCGGTGGACGGCGGAAGCACGTGGAGAAGGGTGAGGGTTGCCGGCGTTACAGGGTATGAGGAAGGGGAAGAATGGTCTAGGGTTTGATGGATAAATTCGGACAGTTTTATTAAAACGTAAGAATCATTGTGGGCCGCTGGATCCGGGCAAATCAAGGGCTATGATTGAGTGACAAGGAAACGACGTCGTTTCGGGGTTTAAAAAATTGGACCGGGTGAGGTATTCAATTGGGCTGGGCGAGTGACTTTTGTATTTTTTTCCAATTAGGCTGATCAGATGGCCCAAAAAAATTGGCCTGCTAACTTCTTTTTTTCATTTTTTGCATTTGTTTTCTTTTCATTTTAGCTTTTCTTTATTTGTATTTTTTTGTATTTATTTTTTATTTTATTTTTTATTATGTTTTATTTTGTAATTTCATTATGTACAATAAAAGACCCAAATCAAATCTAAAATTATGCTAATTAATTTCCAAAATTGCTAATTCCTAACTTAAAAGAAGATTAAACTAAAAATGTAAAATGTAGAATTAAAAAATGGTAAAAGGACTATTTTTGTTATTTTTCTCTTTTTTTAGTAATATTAATTGATAAAAAGATAAAATCGAATTCTAAATACAAACATACTCTTTTTGTATTTTGTATGAATTATAGCAACTAAAAATTCACACAAAGATGCAAACAAATCATGCAATTAATTCCTAAAAATTCAAATCATAAAAGAAAAATTCTAATTCTAATGAATTCATAGGAGTAAATTAAGCGTGGCAAAAATTACGTGCTCACAGCGGCCGCGAAACCCATTCCAAAGAAGTTCAGAATGCCCAACCTTCCGATGAATAACAGAACCTCAGACCCCAACGAGCATGTTACTGCTCACACCTATGCGATAAAAGGCAATGACCTGAGAGATCATGAGCTCGAGTCCGTCCTGCTGAAGAAGTTTGGGGAAATGCTTTCTAATGGGAAAATGATGTGGTATCACAACCTGACCCAAACTCGGTAGATTCTTTTGCCATGTTGGTAGATTCTTTCATTAAGGCACATGCTGGTGCCATCAAAGTAGCAATAAGGAAATCCGACGTCTTCAATACTAAGCACACGGAGAATGAGATGATGTGAAAGTTTGTATCTCGCTTTAAATTGGAACGAATGGAACTACCATTAGTCTCCGACGACTGGGTAGTACAGGCCTTCACCAAGGCTTTGAATGAACTAAGCTCAATGGACTTGAAGAAGTTGAAATAGAATTTGGTTGAATATCCCGCTGTGACTTGGCCAGACATCCATAAAAGATACCAGTCAAAAATCAGGGTCGAGGGCGACCAACTGGGGACCCCCTCGGGCTCAGTATACCTCAAACAGGCTTTTGTCATAGGAGCCAAAACCAAACAAAGAAATGTACAAATCATACATCGAGGACAAGAGAGACCCCCCGAGACACAACATACCCAGTAAAGACCAAAGGATGGACTGAAGACAAAATCCTCGGGGACTCGTTAACAGAGCTAGACTTGATAGGCATATAGGGTCAGGCACCTCGCTTGTCAGAATACAACTTCAACATCGACGTATCAGACATCGCGTTCGCCATCAGTAAAATCAGAGACGGCAGGTGGCCCAGGCCCATACAATCAGATCCTTCACAAATAAATCATAACTTAGTATGTTAATTTCACAATAGGCACGGCCACAGGACCGAAGATTATCGAAAACTCCAGGAAGAAGTGGCCCGATTACTCAACAAAGGTCAGCTCCGGGAATTCCTCAGTAATCGAGCCAAAAATCAGTTCCGGGAAAGAGAGGTGACCAAAAAGAATGAAATAGATAAGCCGTAACATGTCATCCATATGATCTTTTGAGGTATCGAAACCCTGCTGGAACCCTCGTCCAAGAAAGAAAAAACATTCATCAACAGGGAAAAGCAAACTTGAGGACATATCTCGGCTCCGCTACGGTGCACTAGTAACTTCTTTTCTTGTAAACACATTTCGAATCAGACATATGCTTGTGAATCTAAGTAGCTCGGCCAATATTATCAGGTCGAAGGTGACAGAGCAGCTCAAACTGCTTAACAAAATTATGCCCGCCTTTCGAAGTCCAGAATAGACCCAACTGGTCGAATAAAACAACGAAATTAAAAATCGCCATACTGGTCAATGTGGCTGGCTCGGTCCGAAACACCAGTATCTCGACCATCAAGGGGGGCTAAAGGATAAACAAATAGTGAAATATCAATAGCAAACTACATCTTTAGTTAAGCACGACTAAACAAAGCAGAAGACCGTACCGTATCCTCATTACAAGCGACTGAAATGTATCAGGGCTCGAAACATTACTGACACATTCTACACTGAGGTATGACCGCCTCCCGATGCTTTCAATATTACTCTACACTTACCTGAGTGCAGGTATACAATCAAAATGGTCGAAGCACTTCTCAAAGGCCTTAGGTTTCAAAAGAATGCGTTGCACTCTTTTCCTTCGCCCTGGTTTTTAACCCAATAAGGGTTTTACCGGCAAGGCTATTAACGAGGCAGCACCTATATGCTACCTAAGAAAAACTCAATGAGTATTCAAAGATTCTATTGCAATCAACCTCAAATACTTAGGGCCATCCTCCCAGAAGATCACCTTCTCGGAGAAGCTAAGATATGCTAAAAATAATATACCAGGCGAAACGGACGAACAAACCTTGCCCGCATAGAGTAACCGAGCCCTCAACAGCAAAGACATGTATGCTCAAGCAATCGAAGAATAATTTCAAAAAGCATTTTGCGTTTCAAAGAAGCTTGGTATTTTCGCAAAAATAGCTCCTTTGCCAAAAACGTCCCAAACCCTCGGGGACTGCTTGAATAACCTCCGTGTCGGAGCTCCAAACTCATAAGCCCTAAACGAGGCAACATCAAAATCACAAAATGTCTCCAAAGCCAAAAGTGCTCCGAGCACTCGGGTACTGACGTCAAAATCACACGACCTCCGGGTTGGAACAGGTAACTCATATGCCCTCAATGAGGCGACATCTCCATCATAATGGCTCCTGAGCCGAGAAATAATTGATAACTTGGGGACTACCATCAATCACCATCTCTATTGACTTATCAAAAATCCGAGGCCATAAGACCCCAAATGGGAAAACTCAGTCTCGTAAGACCTGTACAAGGCAACAACAATATTTGTAAGACCTCAAGCAAGGCAAGAACCAAAATTTTACCAAGTGACAATATCTGTTAGACCTCAAGAAACACATGAACAATACTTGTACCAAGTATTTAAAGATGTAACACCTCAAAGGCATACAAAACTAGTAAGACCTTACAAAAGTCATAAACCCGATCTCAAAGTTAAGGCCATCTATCTAACTTGAAAAATACCTAAAAGGAATACCCTCGATATAGATGCAAAAACTACTTCACTCAGGACTAAATGGCTCTGGCCAAACACAAATTACTATGGTTATAAGGTTGTACCAGCCAAACTAACATGACTTGGGGATGCCCAACCGTCCCTACAAAATCACATGCCTTTAGTTACTTCGAATCTACTTCAAAAAAAACCGGTTAACCAGGATACCCTCGATATAGGCAAAAGAGCTTCGACCATGTTAACTCCTAAACACCGGCTTCGAGATACTCAGTCTCAGAGCCAGACCTCCCGAGGTGCTCGATTATCGCCATATAACAACTTGCCATCGAGGTTTTTTATTAAACCATCGAAAAGTCAGTCAAACACTTTCAAAAAGTCCTTATCGATAGAAAATGAACCCTACACAAAAGGTCGCATTGACCCAAGGCGTAGAAGCCATTATTCCCAGCCCGCATAAAAGGACGTATCGACCCAACGTGTAAGAGACTAAGGGCCATCTCTAAATTAAAAACTTGAGTGTCACATGAGCTCGAATCAAAACCCGATTCAGAGACTAAACCCAAAACAGTTAACTAAATCTACCTAAAAGCAAAATCATAAGAGCCGTTGTCGCCGGCTTATATTTAAAGGTCACATCGACCGAGCAGGAAAGAGCCTATGAGCCAGCCTAATGAGCCCCAGGTCTATACTAAGAATACAAGGATTCCTCTCAACTGAAGACCAGGTCGTCTGGCTAAAATCAAGACAGAAAGAAATGCAAGAGGTATAGAATCGCAGGGTTTCTTTTTGTACACAGATGCAAAAAAACACAAGCTCCATCTACTATATACATGGTCAGAAAATGAAATCTACGTCCCCCTTCGGGACTATGGCTCATCGGCCTCATCCTCACTATCCTCGGCATTGGACAAAAGTGCCTTAGCGCCTCGTCCGTTTGCCCTCACCTGCTTCACCTCTTTCGAGAGGTCAAAGCCCCTAACATGAATCTCCTCAAGGGTTTTCCTTTGATACATACACCGAGCATATTCCTTTCTCCTGCCCACACGGTCAAGAACCTTTCTCAGTTCAACTTGAGCACCAGCAGCATCCTTCAAATAGACCACCACTTTCTGGTCAGCTGTGGTTTGGCTCATTATAGCTTCAGCCTGGGCATCTACAACCTCAACCTTTATCTTCAAAAGCTGAGATTCATGCTTCGTAATCATATTTGTTCGAACTGAGATATTATAACGAACTAAGAGAAGTTGAACCTCCGCTTTAGTCAGACCATCCTTCCCCGCACAAGCCTGAACTTACGCCTGAGCCTTTAACTCATCATTCTCGCGCTTGGCTTGGCCAGCTTCATTCTGAAGGTCCTTCAGATCCTCCAACTTCTTTTGCAACTGAAAAGAAACAAAACATTAGCCTCAGGAACCATAAGAAGGAACACACACTCCCTCGGAGCAAAAACTAACTGCTCCTTCAAATAGCTCTCATAATTCATGCTCCAGCTCGCCTCATACCGAAAGTGTGCCAACTCAACTTCCTTTTCGTCGCAAAGGAGCCTAAGGGATTTCTCATCATCTAGAACCTTTTCTATCCTGGCCTCAAGACGAAGTAGCTCGGACTAAAGCTTGTCAAAAGCCTACAAAGGGAAACTCAATAAAAAAAGGGAAGGCACGAAACTCGAAAGGCCTGTGTCAAAACTCACTACAGAGTGAAGCTGCTGGGCTTCCTCAAAAGTCAAGCGCACACATTCTAGCTTGGCCTACTCAGCTCCGAAAGAATTGACCCTGGTCAGGGCACGATCCCTTGGTGCATATAATCCTGGGTTTTTAGTATCCCTCGAAGTACCTCTGACAGAAAAAGAGGACAATAGTAGAGGAGAAACTGCCTTTCCAAAGCCAAAAATTATTAGCGCGGCAGTCTCAGTCAATATTTCCATTCCACGCCTCCGTTCCAGGTTCACCTTGCTTCAACCACTGTTACCCTGCAAAGGTCTCTCTTACTTATGGTTATCATTCTTTAGCCCAGAAGCTAGCAACCATTCTCCCTCTCTAAAGGGGCATAGCCTCGCCTCAGAAGTCTCCGCGATGCCTACAATAACGGGGTTAATACGTAGAAAGAGAAAATGTTTTCCAACCGAAAGAAGGGAAGGGAACAAATCTCACAGCACATACCATGATGTTTTGCCCCCCATCTGCCCCTAGACAAAGTTCGCCACTTATGCTCATCACAGGTCGAATCGGCCGCCAACTCCCGAGCCTAATTTGACATATCAGGGTCCTCCCACGACACCCATGAAATTGTTGCAGAAGAGGTAAAGAAGGCACATTCACGGAACACTCCTTCGCCATAATTTAAAAATTGCAAAGGCACGAGAGTACCGCTTTCGTGTATAATTCCATTCCTCAAAGAATGGAATAAATTCAATGGGGATAATATCAACAATCCGTACTCGGACAAATCGACTCATCCACTTATGATCTCCATCTTCTTCATTACCAACAATGAAAGTCATGGCCGACCAGCATTGTAAGGTTAATAGACCTCGATGGTGAAAAGGTCGGTACAACCTGATAAGATGACTGAGCATGAATTCAAGCCCTGCCATCTCCGAAAAGAACCTCATCATCAATACTATTTGCCAAAGTGATGGACGAATCTGCACCAAGGTAACCCGGTATTTCTGAAAGAAATCAAGTACAACCCTATCAAGGGGGCCTAGCATGAAGGGGTACGTATACACGTTCAAAAACCCTTCAGCATGATCCATGATGCTCTTTCCCGTGGGCAATACACGCAATACTACCTTCTCCCCCCATCCACAGTCTCTTCTCACTTATTCGAGATGGTCCTCTCCTATTAAAGAAATGAACTGCGAGGCATAATCGCGATAACATTGAACACTGTGAGTCTCTTCTGGCGAGAGATTCCCTTCTGAAGCAAAGTGCCCAGAGGGGAAGCTCTTTTCTCCTTGCCAAGAGGATTTGGGCATAGCAGCCATGTCGGTAGTAAAAAAATGAAGACTTAGGCAAAAACTTTAAGTTAAAAGAAAACTTGCTCAAGAAAAGAGAACTCTATGAAATAGGACAACTGCTCATAATAGCAGAATCTCCAAATAGGCGAAGACAACCCTATATATGGAAAAAGCGGCAATCACCCACCTGCCTCGAAGGCCGATAAATATTTTTGGCTAAAACTTTTACCGGTTTGGAAAGATACGCCGGTGGAGTTGCCTCAACCATTTCATAACCATATCCTACACTTGAAGTCGCCATACGGTGCTTCAAGGTCAAACACCCCACGTCAACCAAGTCCCGAGGTGGTACCCGACCTCGAGGACCTCCGTCGAAAAGAAGATAGGCTCCAAGAAGCCTTGGGATCATTGCAAGTCCCTAGGTAGTACCCAACGTCGAGGACCTCCAAGAGGCCATTATCATCATTGCAAGTCCCGAGGTGGTACCCGACCTCGAGGACCTCCACAAAAAGAAGAGAGAATCCAAGTAAACCATTAGTATCATATAAGTCTCGAGATGGTACCCGAACTTCGGGACCTCCACCAAGAGGAAGATTGGCTCCAGAAAGCCATCAATATCATTACAAGTCTTGAGATGGTACCCGATCTCGAGGGAAGAAAATAAGCGCTTAAACTTTAGTCATATGGGTTTAGCCTCGGGATACCATCTAAACCTGGGTAAAACCTCATCCGAGATCTATCTACTATGCCTTAAGTCTATGTACACTAAGTTTAAAAGAACTTTCCAAGTGGCCCGGATTTTAGCAAACCCCCACTCAGGGACTGCTCTCGAAAGCCTAAATGTAGTCTCTATTCAACTCGAAGTCAGGGTCACGACGACCCCAGTTTATTAGTCCGGTCTAGGCTCGACCCAAGGAACGGGAAAGGGTTCCGCGGGAAGCCGTGTTAATCAATTAAGAGTCAGAGGGTTTGTATACGGTATAAATCGATGGCCCGATTTCACGAGCATCACGAAAACTCGAGGGCTTTCAGTGTTTGACTCCAAGAATCCTCAACGGTCGATTTTGAGACAGTTCTACTTCAACACGTTATGAGTAATGACCGGGCCCAGGACAATGTGAATCACCAATCTCGGCGAATCAAGGTGGAGTTCCCAAGGCACGTACATATGGCAGGTCAAGTCTAGTGGACTAGTCTGAGAACGAATCAAGGCATTAATTGGTTGTTTAAGCCCAAATCTTTGTAATTAATATATTCGTACAACGTTGGGATTTCCCATCCAATATAAAGGGGATCCTTGTCGTTTTGTAGACATATGTGACTCCATACTAAAATATACAAGAACATTCCCTCTACTTTATAACACATTCTCTTGAGTTCACTACTTCATTTATTGCTTCATTCATTATGTTCTATTTATTGTTCATTAATTATTGCTTATTATTAGCCATAAAGTGTCCCCATTGATTTTACGCTAATTGTTAGTCACCCATCGATTACCCTCGACACCTCCTAGCTGAGCATCTGACTCGACCCTGAGGCCCTCGAATAGGCGAGCTCGAGGTCCCGATTGGCAGCCATTCAGTTTGGTTATCACCTTGCTCTCAAGCACTAATCTCGTTTCTAAGTCTTTCGCGTTGTATCAACTACCTACCAACTAGCATAAAAATAGATCACGTATTTTTAGAACCTTACTAAATCAAATTTAATTATTATTATCATTTTCACAGTAAATAATGTTGTAACTCGAAACATGGGTTATTTATAAATAATTAGTCACATATCTAATAGCTATATCTGACCACTTCTTTTTATTTTTTTAAATTGTTAAGTTTATAAATTTGCAATTGAAAAACTAAACACAAATTGATCGTTCTTTAAATCAAAATCAGCCCAAATGCCTAAGCACAATTACCCCATCGGACTCAGTCCAAAAGACCCTCGTGAAGAGTCACTTTCGCTACCAATCAGTATATACCTGAAGGCATATGCCGGTACTCATGAACGGTACGTTCCCTCTATTTGAGCACCTACCACGGTCAGGGTACCATATTAGATTGATTTAATACGCCGAGATGGAGAGAGAAGCCAGGTGTAAGTAACAAGAATCAGTACCTGAGTAGTTGTAAATGTTGAGAAGGCAAATTAAGAGTCTCCAAGTTCCCCGAGGAAATGAAATATTGGATTATGATGATATATGTATTATCTAGAAGTGGATATGCTAATAGGGTACAAACCTCCAAAATTTGATGTCCTCGATGGGATGGGGGACCCTCACGCACATTTAAGGTCTTATTGTGACAAGTTGGTCAGACTGGGAAGGAATGAGAAACTAAGGATGAAGTTGTTTATTATAAGTTTTATGGGAGAAGCATTCACTTGGTCTACATGACAAGATCCGCGAAATTGGAGAACTTGGCAAGATATGGCGGAGGACTTCATGAACCATTTTCGATAAAATACAGAGATCACAACTGATCGGTTCATGCTAGTGAGCCTGCAAACAAAAACCAACAGAGTCATTTTAAAAAAATACACGATGGTGGAGGACAAAATCCTATCAGGGTGCAACCGCGCCGGTCGACTGTGAACTAACCAAGTACTTCATATGATCCTATAAGGGAATATACTTTGAAAACATGATGTGAATGAAGGGTTAAAAGTTCCCCGAGCTGGTTAAGATTGGAGATATCTCAGAATAGGGCATAATTTTTGGTAAAGTCCAATCTATGGCAACACCGCAAGCGGCCAGCAAATCCACCTAGTTAAGGTTGATCAGTAGCGGAAAAAATAAGAAAGAGAAGGTCTCAACAGTCGTCCCCTACTACTAAACTAACCCACCTCATGGAAGCACCTCTTAATCCCCAAACAACCACTCATCGCCACCCATATATTCTCAAGTTTATAATACCCAACCTTATTACCACCCTTAACCACAATACAACCCAACTCAAGCCAACAAAAACCAAAACCCACAATGTCATATGCTTCTATCCAAACCACTACTCCTCAAAACCGACCTATTTAGGTACAAAGCCCTCATCCCAACAATGAACAAAGGGGTCTCAGAACTTATACCCCTATTCTTAAGCCTTTGGCCCATTTGTTTGGAAGGTTGAGAAGAGTAGGATTGATACACCCAATCGAAAGAAGGGTTCCTGAACACCCCTCCAAATGTTTTGATGCCAGTAAGAGATTCGTGTATTATTCCTGTATAAAACAGATAAGATTGTTTCCAGTTAAAAAATGAAATTTCAACCCTGATCAAGAGTTGAGCCATCCAGTGCAATCCAGCACCACCTAATGTGAAGCGTAACCCATTGCCAAATCATCAAAACCAGGGAGCTAACATGATTACATTAGATGGAGAATATGACCTAAAGGGGACTATTGTCACTATAGGAAATGCAAAAGCCGAAAGGATGCTTCTTCAAAAGACTCCAATCATTGCAGTACAACTAAAGCCTACAGTGACAGTTCAAACCTATCTGTAGCAACCTACCAATACTACTTGCGATGAAGAATATAGGGAGTACAAAATCGTCCCATGGACGTACCAACAAAAGGAAAAGGCCAAAATCACAGACTCTGTCATAGCCAATGGTATGACTAGGTCCTGGAGATGCTACGCCCCTAAAGATGTCAATCGAGAAAATTCGGGGAGAAAACAAATTCCAAGAAGAAACACAACAGACCCATAAGCTGCTAAGTTTTAAAAAATAATGTCAAGCAAAGAGTATTCTATGTAAGAGCAATTAAAGAGAACTCCAACACAAATATCTATTATAGATTTATTGATGAGCTCTGATAGCCATAAGGACACTTTGTTGAAAGTACTAAACGGGGTAAGTGTACCAAGTAACACTACTAGTGAGGCATTGGCTGCAACGATTGGGAAAATGGTAGAAGGAAACATGATCACTTTCAAAAGAGACAAACTTCCTGTCGAAGGCTCAAGTCACAACAAGGCTCTTCACATCACTTTCAAATATGGGGACAAAGTGGTTTCCCGGGTGTCGGTTGATGGAGTGTCATGAGTCAACATCTATCCGTTGTCCACCTTGCGGGAATAGGGAGTTCATTTGAGGGAAGTCAAGGAATGTCACGTAAGAGTAAGAGCCTTTGATGGTTTAGAAAAGGACGTTATTGGAGAGATTTATCTTCCTTTGCCAATTGGACTTGGTTGATTTTTCGATGTTGTTCCAAGTAATGGATACCTCTTCTTCCTACAATTTGTTGTTAGACAGGCCTTGCATACATATGGCGGGGTCTGTGTCGTATACTTTGCACCAATGCATAAAATTCGAGTGGGGATCCCAAGAGATCGTGGTTCACGGTGAGTGGGGCCACTTTTCTTATCCGGATTATGTTTTCCTATTCATTTAGGGGATAGATTGAGTCGCCTTTCATGATGTGGAAATCATGCAGACTACTAAGGGGGAGAAGACTTAACTAAATTTGAGAATGCAATCACCGTATTGATCAAATATGTCCATGAACAAGATGATAAAATATGGATACATACCACGAATAGAGTTGGGAGCCAAGTTAGATGGAATCGTTGAGCCAATTGAACATAATGTGCAGAGAGGAAGGGTTGTCATAGGATATCAGCCTCTCGACGGGTAAACTCACTGTTAGCTTCAGGAAAAAGGTTTTTGTGCCAGAGCATGCTGCAAGTCTATCACAAGGTTCAACACTCGAAGAAGATATCAACCAAGGGATGGGAAAGCTGTTCGTAAATATGATTGATGAATGTTGTAAAGGAACTGGAATCAAGACACCTAGTATCAGGGATGCCGAACCAGGGGAAGAGCTGTAGAATTGATAGCCAGTCAATCTTTGGTTCGCCTCGAGTCTTGTTAGTGTGGAACTTATTAAAGAGCACGGTCAAATGAGGTATGTACAATGTTTGTACCTTATTTTCCATTTGCCTCTTCTAAATGCTTAAGACCTTCCCTTTTTAATAAAATAAAAAGAATTTTTTCCCTAAATATTGCAACTTTATTTTATTGCTTTATTTATACCTAGATTTTCTTTTCAGTAAAAAACATATAAAAAAATTGTGTCCCATAATTATAACATATAACAAAACTGCCGAGCGCAACAACTTGAATTACAAGGAACGTGACGAAAGTATTATGCTAGACAATCTCCACAGGAGATCGAATAGCTGGAGATTCAGATGAAGCCCAATCTCAAAGAAACGGAAATAGTCAAACTTGGGAGTGAAAAAGACACAAAAGAAACCAGAATCACCATTCACCTAGAAGCGAGCAAAAGGAAAAAATGATTGTGCTCCGCCGAAAGTATGTCAACATGTTCGCATGGTCCTTTGATAAAATGTCAGGACTAATCACAGGTATTTTCTCACATCGACTACCCACTGACCCTACCAGACTGTCGGTCAAATGGAAACCCATGAAGTTCAAACCTTATTTAAGCCTGAGGATAAAGGAAGAAGTGACCAAACAGATAGAAGGAAATGTAGGAAGGGCTACCAACTATCCAAGTTGGTTGGAAAACATCGTCTAGGTGCCAAAGAAGGACTGAAGGATTAGAATATGTGTGGATTAATGAGATCTTAACAAAGCTAGCCCAAAGGATGATTATACCTTCCCAAATATCCATATCCTCATCGACAATTGTACGAAGCATGAACTGTAGTCATTTGTCGATTGTTTCGCTAGATACCATCAAATCTTAATGCATGAGGAAGACGTAGAGAAGAGAGCTTTCACCACACTTTGGGGAGTCTACTTTTATATGGTTATGTCATTCGGTCTGAAGGACACCGGCTCCACCTACATGAGGTCCATGACAACCCTCTTTCATGACATGATCCATAAGGATATTGAAGTGTATGTGGATGATATAATCATAAAATATTGAAAGAGTTCAAAGCAACTGGATGACCTGAGAAAATCGTTTGAGCGCCTAAGAAAGTACAGTTTGATGTTGAATCCCGCAAACTGCACGTTCAGAGTCCCGCTAGAAAAATATTGGGTTTTATTGTAAGCAGGAAATGGATAGAAATGGACCCATCAAAAATCAAAGCCATCCAGGAATTACCACCACCAAAGATTAAAAAACATGTCATGAGTTTCCTGGGAAGATTGAATTACATCACCCGCTTCATAGCCCAATCCACAGTAATTTGTGAACCCATTTTTAAGTTGCTAAAGAAGGATGTTGTCACGAAATGGATGCAAGAGTGCACGAAAGACTTCAACAAAATCAAAGAGTATCTGTTAAACCTACCAGTGTTGGTTCCCCTTGAACCAAGGAAACTATTGTTGCTCTATTTGTCAGTCTTGAACAATGCCTTCAGCAGTGTCTTAGGGCAACATGACAAAACTGTGAAAAAGGAGCAGACCACCTACTATTTAAGTAAGAAATTCACAGCATGCGAGACCAAGTATACTTTGATAGAACGCACTTGTTGTGCTCTGACTTGAATTTTTCAGAAGCGAAGGCACTACATGTCGGCATACACCACGCATCTAATATCTCAGCTCGACCTGCTCAAGTACAATTTTCAGAAGCCAATGCCTACCGGAAAGCTAGCTAAACGAAAAATTCTTTTTAGCGAATTTGACATTGTTTACATAACTCATAAGGCTATCAAAGGACAGGCGTTAGGCGACCACCTCGCTGAGAATCCAATTGATGGAGATTACGAACCGCTTACCATGTATTTCCCAAATAAAGAAGTACTATTTACTGGCGATGATATTGCAGAATTATACCCTGGATGGAGAATGTTTTTCAAGGAACAACAAATTACAAAGTAGTCGGGATTGGGGCAGGCTCAATTTTGGAATCTAGAAAACACTGTTTAGCATCAGCAAAGATAAGATTCCTTTTTACCAATAATTTTGCTAACTACGAGGCATGTATTATTGGAATCGGAATGGCAGTCGATATAAATATAAAAAAGCTTTTGGCCATAGGAGATTAGGATTTGTTGATACACCAAGTCCAAGAGAATGGACCACTAAGAATGTCAAGATACTATCAAAACAAGTTCGCTTTAGCCCTTACAACCTTATCATCTATGATTCAGTACCCAGAAAAGAACTATATCAACCCAATCGACATAGAAATCAAGGGTTAACATGCCTATTACTTCCATGTGAATGAAGAACCATATGGTAAACCTTGGTATCACGGCGTCAAGTAGTTGTTTGCGAATAAAGAGTACCCATAGAACGATACTAATGGTCAAAAGCAATCCCTTAGGAGGTTGGAAAACCACTTTTTCCTCAATGGGGAAGTCTTGTACAGGAGGACCCCAGGTTTAAGTTTACTAGGATGTGTAAATGCTGCCGAGGAAACTAGACTGCTGGAAAAAATACATGCAGGTACGTACAGGTCCCACATGAAACGGTTCTATTTAACTAAGAAGTTTTTGAGAGCTGGATACTTTTGGATGACTATGGAAAACGACAATATCTCTAAATACAGAAGTATCACCAATGTTAGATTCACAAGGATTTTATCCAGGTTCCACCAAATGAAATAAACGTAATGGGTTCTCCCAGGCCATTTGCCGCCTGGGGAATAGATGTGATAGAACCCATAAAGCTTGCAGCATCAAAAAAACATCGTTTCATTTTGGTATCCATCGACTATTTCACTAAATGGGTCAAGGTATATTTTGGTGTCACAAAGAAAGTAGTGACAAATTTTGTCCGTAACAACATCATTTGTAGATTTGGATTACCAGAGTCTGTCATCACTAACAATGCTGCTATTTCCTTGTCTTCAATCCCTTTGAGCCACTGTTGATTTTGTACATCTTGCATGTATCGATCATTTACTTATCCTCTATGAAAGTAGGACTTAGACATTCTGTTATAATCATTTTAGGAGCTGAAGCATAATCACTTAATACTCATATACTAAGCTAGACTTACATTTGAGTTGAACTTGTTTTGATACAAAGTTTCCATTTCCTTTCTTCACTAACATGTTGATTTGGTTCAATAATTGGTTTTGTAATGTGTAAAGTTCCCCTGCTCATATGAGGTCACTACCTCACTTACCTTGCTTATGTGTAGTTGATTAAATAACGAGTATCTCTGTTTGACTCTATAATACCATGTTTTTGTTTTAAATTATGCCTAGTTCTTTTCTATTATTAATCTAAAACTAAACCTTACTCTCAAGCCACATGAAGTCCTTTATTGATTTTATCTGAACATGATGACCTACTAATACTATTAGAAGGATGAACCTGTTTAGACCTTATGGATCGCATGTTTAACTATGTGAATTAGTTGTCATGTTGAGCATTTAATCATATTTCTGATATCCTTGAAAACCCCTCTGTAACAATGGTTGACCATGACTGTTTTTCAAAATTTGTATTACTGATCTTTAAGATGTTAAGTAGTATTATTAATTCTTGCATATGTTAATAACAAATTGAATAGTTCACAGTCAGTGTTCTAAGGAGAAAGGCAAGCAAATTGATGTCCTTGTTGTTACAGATGAAGAACAAGCAACAATTCAGAAGGTGATAGCACATTCGGTGGTAGATATGGTCGTCCCAGCAGATCCATCGACCACTCAGCCATTAGAGTGTAAAGCTAGTGGCACACAGGCCCCAGTTCCAGTGTCGGGCTAGTTGGAGATTCCGCCTCCATTAGTGGAGGTGACTCCTCAGGTCGAGATCTCCTCGATCCTAGCTTCAGCATCAGAGGGTGACACCACCATCACTCAGTTGGCTTCTGACTCTCATAGTGCTTAGTGTACCTCAGGGAGCCCCTAAACTCTGTTTTCCATTTTTATGCCTTGGGGACAATGCATGATTATCAGTTAGGGGTGGATAGCCTTGTACAAACTCTTTGTGAACTGTTGTACATGTTTTTGTATATATAAGCAAATCTTTATCCTTTTATATATACTTGTGTTGTGTTCGAACATCTATTTTCATTGGATATACTTGTGTTGTTTTGTACATATATTAACTTTGCAGATTAAAAAAAATACCATCCTTTCGTATAAACTTGTGTTGTGTTCGCACATGTGTTTTCATTGGATGTACTTGTGTTGTTTTGTACATATGTTAACTTTGCATATAAAAAAAACAAAAAAAAATAGATTTTAGATGCATGTTCATCTTTAGTAATTAGCAATGAATTCCCCTTGGTTTTTCTTCGCCAGGTTCCTTTCCAAGGGTGTAATAGTAGAACCAGGTCAATAGGATAAAATATTTTGACTGGTTTGGTGTAATTGTCTAGTCTCAAGCATGTATGCCTGTAAGTAAACTATACCCTTCCATTACTATAAAAAAAATATGTGTGAAATCAACTGTGCGAAATTGAGGCTCGCTCTTTGACTCTATCTTTACTTAGAGGCATACATGTAAATAAGATGAATGCTTCGAGTTGCCAAGTGTTGACTCGAGGGCTAGAGCTATGTTGAGTCAAACAGTTTATGTGCCACGTGCATGAGTCGTTGTATAAATAATTCTTGTATTTACTTCTACCATATGGAACTTTCCCAGTTGGTCTTTCGATGCTTATGACAATTACATTTGGTTGGGGAAATGACCTTAGGCAGTCTTTGTAATTTTTGAAAACCAGTTATCCTTTTAAGCTACCCATTGTACAGATAGTATCACTAGTTACCTCACTTGAGCCTTTAACCTTTTCTTTGACTACCTCATTACAAACCTTTTCCTTTTTGTAAAATAATTCCCTCTTTTGAACTCGTCCCTCCTTGATCATTGAGAATAAGGATAAAAGCCTAAGCTTTGGAGTGGTGTCAGACCAGAAATTTGCAAGGTTGTACAGTGAGTGTAGGAGAGTATACCTCAAGGTGTGAAGCTATTCAAGCTCCAAAAGCAAAAAGAAAAAAAAAGAAAAAAATATTTTGCAAGAGAAAAGAAGAAAAAAAGATAAGAAAAAGAGTTGTATTAAATAGAAATATGGATTCTTAAAGAGAATTAGAGAGGTATTTAAGGTGGCACAATATTGGAAATTAGGGGCTAATGAGTGCTATGTGGTTTGAAAAAAGAAGCAAAGAGCGTCAAGAAAGAAAAAGGTGAGTAGTGTTCAAGGAGGGTGTAGTCACTTGCACCCTTCCCTAAACCAACATTACAAGCCTAAAAAGTCATTATGGGATCTCCAACCAAACGTTCTTAGAATAAAGCATTGAATTAAAATAAGGATAAGCCTATGGCATGGTATTCTGTAACACTTGAAACTCTTTTTGAGAGTGAGTGTCTTTGTAAATCCGTCCCTTTTGTTGTCATTATAAATATTATGAGTTTGGTAATTTTTTTCTAGTGAGGGAACATGAATTGTGAGGTTGGACAGAAGTTGAGTTCTTGAAGTCGAATGCAAGTGCACTCAGTTGAGAGTAACATTTTGTCAAATTGGTAGAGGCTCAAAACTTTCACAAGTTGATTAGTTTTATTTGTATAACAATGATGGTTCAGGAAGGGTAAATAAATGAAAGGGCATGCTTGTAGTACTGATAACTAACACTGTCTGCAGTCACTATTGTTTCATATCGTTTAGATGGAGTCTAGAATAGGATAGTGTCATTTTAGTTGCTTGAGAAAAATCAAGAGTTTAAGTTTGGGGTATTGATGTGCCGGAGAATTTCGGCACATTTAATACAAATTGCTTAGATTTTAGCTTTTTAAAATGCGATTATCTTCTATACTTGTGTAATTTTAATGTTTTTGCAGTATATGAGGTTTAAGGACCTAAGAGCATGGAAATAAAGTCAAAAAGCCACAAAAGGACAAGAAAAGAGCAAAATGTGATCGCAGATATGGAAATACATACCGCAAATCCAACATGCAGACCGCATAATGCTCAACGGAATGGCAGATCCCAAAAGTCTGTTGGCCAATGTCCAGTGCAAGAAATGCGGTCCATTATGCGACTGCATAACATGTTTGCAGGCCACATAATGGACTGCAAACTCGTTATGAAAGCTGCTGAAGGTGGAAAATACGCTGAGAAATACGATCGCATATCGACAATGCAGACCGTAGAACTTGAATAGGGCGAATGCCTAAAAACTAGGGTTCGAAGATGCGATGACCACGAAGAGAATGCAGACCGCATGTCTGTTATGCAACATATATACGGTCGCATAAGTGACCTGGAAGGATATTTTTGTTCGATTATTATCCCAAGTTTTGACCCACCATAAATAGATTTATTGGGATTCTGTGGGAGCATAAGGTATTACTTTTGAGGTACAATCCAGGTCATTAATATTCCTTTCTTTTGGAAGCTTTTAAGTGAAGAATCTTGCACATTGTAAGCTTTATGGCATTTAATATTCTCATGTTTTTGTATTTTAGCATGTGTAGCTAACTTTAAATACTAAGGTTGTGGACCCTAAATGGGTTTTATGTTAATGGGTGTTTAACATTGATATATATAAAATGGTTAGTTGATATATATTTACTTCTCATTCTTTCTTTATTGTTGGTGGTTGCAAACATTAACAAGTGCCATTAAATTCTTTCCTTACTTGGAAAAGTGAGTTAGAATTTAGAAGAAGTAAATATCAAAGACTCAAGGCTTTAAACCTTGTTTAATAGAGTTGTTTAGGAATAAGTAAATTTTATTTGGCATATATTGATTCTTCTAATTGCAACTCATTTATATTTGGAAAAATCATAAAGAGAAAATACTACCCAACTATTAAAAAATATTGGATAGTCATTTAGAAAGATTTTGCATATCTAAAGAACCTTCCATTAGAAATATATCATATTACCACCGATAGAATTACATTTCATTGAAGGGGACATAACCTTGGTTTACTTAATAGAATTAATTATATTCTCAACATTACAACTAGTTATTTCTTGAAATCAAAATCATACCATACTCTTGATACAATTAACCGAATAGAATTACAACTTAAGTCAAGTAACACACTACTCGAGTAACCTTTTCACGCCTATTCGCCGTGGGATTCGACCCCAACCATGTTGGATTTTTATATTTGATACCGACAGCCTTACACTATTTAATTAAAGTATAATTTGAGCGTATCAGGGATCCATAGGGAGCATGGACCTCGAGTAGATTTGCCTCCTTAGCCCTTAACTCGTTGACACATACCGTTCTTTAAGGGTTTAATGTTTAGAGATAACGAATGGACTCCAATTAAACTATTTGCCAAGTAAAGCCACCATATTAATAAACAATTTTCCCTTATAGTGTTACTTATATTCTTGTTTCACTTTTCTTTTTGCCTTTCATGTGCATTAGAGTGTGATTTGTTATTAGAGTATGCTGAATATATTGAATATATATCTAATGGATTTCTTATTCTTCTAACATGTACATCTGCTTGGGCCTCTGAGTTTCTGATGAACTCAGGCCCAATTCCAGTCTTTTTGCATTTTGTTGGGGAGTCCAAAATCAACTGCATCCGCATTTCTTTACCGTTGGGCCTGCCTTCTTGAGGCCCAAATCACCAGTCCAATCCTCTTTCCCTCAAACTCTTTCATCATTATTTACTGTCTTATTACTTAAGCTTACTGCTTCTGCTAGTTTAATTTAATGACTAGTTTTATTTGTTCTGTCTTTATTATTGTTTTATCTCTCGTGTATATAGCACACATATTATATCACATGCTTTTCTCTTATTCTCTAATATAAATCTTGGCAAGCCTTAAACGATGTAGTATTAAAAAGGGAAATTAGTCAGTAGTAGATCCTTATTTTGCTGATTATAATCTGTTCATAAATTATTATATTTTTCGCTCACCATTCTTTTCCTTTAAAGATTTTAAAACTCTGAACTTAGCAAAGCAGTAGCTCTAGAAAGGGAAATCAGATCTCAGCTTCTTCTTCATAGAGGGAAAATCTAAACTTCAAGAACTATCGCCTTAGAGGATTTTCAGCAAATAATCTCTTCTTTAAAAATCCTAAAAATCTAAGGTAAATTTTAGGCTCGCTTTCTTACAAAACACTCTTTTAGAATTACATAAATAAACACCCCCCAAATCGAGTATTTTCGTAACTCAATCTATTTTACAAGCTTGGGACATCTAGGCCACTTGCATACCTATTTCAAAATTCTTTCAATATATCTTCGTAAACTCGGACCCCTTCTCACATTCCTTTTATTAATATCATACTCTCCCTTTAGTCATAGAGTAAGCAGCATTCTCTTATGCTAATCAAAGCATTTAACAAATAATTGATCCCAAACTTAGTCTAAGACCTATGGAGCTACCTCGCATACATTTTAAGGGATGCCTAACATTTTTCCCTTAGAAGAATAAGAACCCTTACCGATAATCTCACCGGTTCATAGACTAATAAATAATATGACTTAGTAATTAAATAGGTACCCTAGTATACCTTTAAATATTAGGTGGATACTCTCTTTTATAAATAACAGAGGAAGCACAAGTTGAATCTTGTCTTATTAGTGCAAAATAGGGTGCAACACCAGCTATGTTTCTAAACTCGTTTGAGGATGAACATTTATTTAATGGGAAATTGTAATGACCCGGTCGATCGTTTTGTGTATTTGAGCTCTATTTTCTTGTTTGATGCTTCCTCTATGTGTGTTAATTGTGTTGTGACTTATGAGGATTGTTGGTTCGGCTTCAGGATGGTTCTGGAGTGATTTTTGACACCTAGTGTAATTTATAGAAGATTAAATTGTAAGGGTTAACCAAGATATTGCTTTTATATAAACAACCTTAGATTGGTATTTTGATAGTTCCAATAATTCTATATGACGATATTCGACTTAGTCGTATGTTTGAAATTGGATTTGGAGGTTCCTAGGATATTTAGGTGCTATTTATCAAAAGTTGGCAATTTGTAGGATTGGAGAGTTCATAGATTTGATCAGGGGTTGACTTTCGAGGTTATGGATTTGAATTTTGGTTCTGAAAGTTGGAATAGGTTTGTTTTGTCACTTTGGAATTGTGTACAACGTTTGGTTGTAATTCGGATTGTTTAGTCTTGAATCGGACATTTGATTTGAAGTTTGAGAATTAATGAACTTAAGAGAAGCTTGGCATGTGTTTTGATTGTCGGTTCTTGGTTTTGATGCTATTCATTGTGTATTGAGCAAGCTTGGATTAGGTATTAATTGTTGGCATGATTGGGGGGATCCTGGGGGCTCGAGTGTGTTTCGCGGTGATTTTAGATTATTTCCGTGAGTTTTGGAACATCAGATTTTTTGTTGGTGTATGGTGTTCATCGCATTCGCGAAGGTGCATTGTTCACGCGATGATGGATGTGGGAGTTGGGGATTTTTGCTCCTCACATTTGCAGAGTGGAAGCCACATTCACAAAAAAGGAAGATAAGATGGGAGGTAGATCCTCGGGTTCACGAGGGAGCTGGTCGCGCTCGCGAAAGGGAGCAGACTTTTAGCCTTCGTGTTCGTGTGTCCCTAGTCGTCTTCGTCAAGGGGTTTTCTTGGGAAAAGGAATCTTGTGCTTCGCGAACATGAGGCATGTGCCACGTTCGCGAAGGGTATGCATGACAAAGTACTTATGATGGAAATTTCAGAATAAATGCCCAGAATAAATTCGAGAGTGGGACACTGGAAGAGTCATTTCACTACATCATTGGAGGTAACCAATTTGCACTTGGACTTGACTTTATATCATGATTCTCCATGGATTTATACACCTAAAATAGTTGATTTTAAAGTGAATTTCATTATTTTAGGAAAAACCTTTTGTCACGACCCAAACTACCATGTCGTGATGGCGCCTATTGTGGTATTAGGAAAGCCGACTTTTTACAAAAAAAAGCCTGATATTTCAATTTAAAGATAACTTTAAGCTATTTAATAATAGAACTTCATAAAGAAAATTTAGATAACGAAAGTGCGAAAAGAAAAGCCCGAAATTGGGGTGTCAAAGGTCATGAACATCTACTAAAATCTGTTCAAAATACTGAGACTTCAATAGTCTGGAAATGTGACTACAACAACTATAGGGTGGTGGGAGGGAGAAAAATAGGGTTGCAATCGCCAGCAGCTACCTTGCCAACTTCGAGAAGAATCTATAGCTGGACTAGTCAACAACCGCTACCGGGTCCTGATAAGCCTAGATCTGCACACAAGGTGCAGGGAGTAACATGAGTACGCCAACTCTATAAGTAACCACAGTAAATAAAGGCTGAGAAGTTGTGACGAGCAATAAAACATATAAAGTTCATATTAGGAAATCTCAGTAAAAATATAACAGGCTTTTAAAAGCAGAGTTGGAATCAAATCATTTCGTTTAAACTCAGTTTCAGAAAAATCACTTGAATATATTTTTCAACGGTTCTCAACAGAGACTCGGTGCAACAACGAGAAAAATGATGAAATTATAAACAGCCCCTCGGGCAAAAACATCACTCTAAAGCAGTCTCTCGGGCAAAACATCACTCATATACAGCCTAGCAGTCAACCGTACAGTCACTCAAATACAGCCCCTCGAGCATACCTCACATCACTCTCACTCAGGGTACACGCGCTCACTGGGGTGTGCAGACTCTGGAGGGGCTCATTCAGCCCAAGCGCTATAACTAGCCACCTTGTGGCACAAATCAATCAGGCCACCGGCCTCACTCAATCATGAATCAGTAACAACATGCTACAGTGCGCAGCCCGATCCCATAAATATCCTCACAAATTAGGCCATCGATCTCACTCGGTCATAAACCTCTCAATCCACTCGAGCTCTCAGTAAAAATAGGTTACTCGCTCGAAAATAACATTTTATATGCACAAAAAAAGTAATAAAGACTGACTTATAAAATCAATAAGTATGACATCACCCAATATTGATTTTCAACCAAAAATAGTGAGAGGATAGTAATAAGAATGCCCCTAAGGATCCAAACAACTCTAGCACAAGGCCCAACTTACAGAAACTCTTTCTAAAACATATAAGCATCATATAGTTTCAACCAAATACGCAACTTTATAGTTCTACGGGATGGACCAAGTCACAATTCCCAACGGTGCATATCCACACGCCCATCACCTAGCATGCGCATCAGCTCAAAATAGTGAAACGATAAGAAATTTGGGGTTTCATACCCTCAGGACTAGATTTACAATCGTTACTTACCTCAAACCAGTCAAATCTCTACTATGCGATGCTTTTGCCACTCGACTCGACCTCCAATCACTTTGAATCTATTCACAACCAGAACAATACCATTAATATACGCTAATGGAATGAATTCCACAAGAAAAACTATCGAATTCAGTGCAAATCTCGAAATCCACTCAAACCCAACCCCCGAGCCCACATCTCGGAATCTGACAAAGGTCACCGAACAAGAAAGCCCTTACACTCACGATTTCATACACACAAGATTTATCAAAATCCGACTCTATTTGACCCCTCAAATCCTCAATCAAACTCCCCAAAGTCCCAAGCCCTAATCCCTCATTTTTCACCCTTAATCTCCAGTAATTACATGATTAAACAACAAAAAATTACCATAAACACGAGTATTAGGGCTCAAATTACTTACCTAAATGAAAACCCCTTGAATCCCTCTTAAAATTGCACCCAAAAGCTCCAAAACGGGATAATAATAATAATGAAGAATGACCCAAAATTCGCGAAGTCCACAATTTATATTTTTTGCCTAGAACTTCCGCATTTGCGGTTAAATAGTCGCATCTATGACACTGCACTTGCGACGCCGCACATGCAAAAAATCCGTCTCAGGCGCAGTTCCCACTTATTCCCTCAGAAATCGCTTATGTTGTCCCAATTACACACCTACCATCTCGCAGGTGCTCTTCACTATTCGCACCTGCGATATTGGCACTCATCTGGGTTGGCGTCGATGGCTTTTATTTCTTTCCTTTGGGCATTTGTTTGTTTGAACTTATTTAGGGTCCGGTCTCCGAGTCGCGTTGTGATTCGAGATTTAATTAACCCTTAAGCTGTCAGTTTTGGCTGGCAACAAGGGCTATTACGCTTTTTTGGTCGTAGAAACCTTTTGATATGTGTCCTATAGGCTTGTTTAGTTAACTATTTTGGATCCGGTCTCCGAATCAGGTTACGATTCGAGCTCACTTTAATCCTCAAGTTGTCAATTTGGCAGGCTATAATGGCTCTTACGCTTTTTGGTCGTAGAGACATTTTGATGTGAGGCCCGTAGGCTTGCTTAGCTAGTGACAATGGCTGTTATGCTATTTTTTCCCGTGGGCTTTTTGTAGGATTTGTTTTTCGCTCGTTAAGGTCTTTTTGAAAGATTTTTTCCTGACCTGTCGTCGATTCTAGAAGAACCTTGATTTTCAAGTCATAATCGGTGATATTTTGGGAACCTCAGAAGGTTCATAGCCCGTTGTTTTCCTATTGAGGGAAGCCTGTTTTAACCAATTCTTTTCGAAATATATTCGAAGTAGTGGCCTACAATTTTAGTGACGGTCAGGCATCCCCGAGTTACGATATTTTGGCTGTATCAGCCGCTTTGACCGTAGTCATATGTGTTTGGCCGTAGCCATTTTTTATCTCAAGTGATAGTTTAGGCGTCCACATTGAGGGTATGCCCTTTCAGGATTCTTACAAATGCGACGTATAGCCTAAACTTTGGGATTTTCATACTTGTTGAGGTCTTGCAGTTTGTCATGCCTGTTAAGGTCTTATAGTTTTTTGGCGATGTAGTATGGCATCAGTCTTCGAGTCATCAAGTTGTTTAAGTGTGAAGACTGCTTCTTATGAGTTTTGGCACTGGAGTTGTGCGAGTGCCCCATTGCAGGCATTTAGTCTCCGAGTATTGCGAGATGCACTTGGCGGAGAGATCCCTACCAAGAATATGGTGTTATTTCTCTGTTGGGGGGACGGAGAGCTGGGAAGTGTCCTTTGATCTTTTGGCGCAATATACCTTATTATATTGACTCGACCTATATCGGGCCGGGGTTGATCGCTTGTGGATTTTTCCCGTCTGAAACACAATGCATTCTTATAGCCTCGATCCGGCGGCCGTTTGGGGCGTTTTGAACCATTCGCACCTGTTCCTGCGTATTTCGGGATGTTTCCGGGGAAAGATTAGTTGCTTTACATTGGTAAGGAGTTACCTCCTCCAAAAAGAATTTTTGATTTGTTTGGTACAATAGTACATATTTTTGCCGACGAGGCCTGAACACACCGATGTTTCGATGCATCATTTTTCTTACACAAAACCTTGTCTGGTTTTTTCCAAAATACCGGTGAGGGGGCCGCTCTTTTGGGGGGAATTCCTTCTTTCTTTTTTAGATATCTATGGGTTTGTTTCGAAAATCTTGCAGGGTTCCCCTCCTGGTGGCTTGCAGACATTGCCTCATTAAAAACCTTGCCGGTAAAAAACTTCTTTTTCAGGATGAAATTTTGGTCGAAGGAAAAGAGTGCAACGGGTACTCAATTGGGTCATCGGGGTTCTGCAGTAGTAGTAATGTCTGGGTAGGGTTAATCTTGGATTTTAAAAAATAACATAAGGAGATGAGTGGTTGTACCTTAGAGTTACGTGCGCAGGAGACATCTTGGGACTTATAGACTATTATAACTTCTCGGGAGCAAAGGTGCGGTGCAAAATTTCCAGTTTGCTCTGTCAAGTTCCACCGGGGGCGAGACCTGGCCTGTCTTGGTTTCATTTAGGGGTTGAAGCATGAGTGCTGGCACTATGTCATGTATAGAGAACATTTCTTTTGCTGCGTGCTGTTCTCCGTATATGGTCTTGATTCCATCCCTTGTAGGAAATTTTATCACCTGATGGAGGGTGGATGGTATTGCTCTCATGCAGTTATCCAGGGTCGCCTGAACAATAAATTATAACTCATATCTCCTTCAATGACATGGAACTTGGCATCTTAGGTTTTGCCGGCCACAGTAACCGGAAGGATGATTTCTCCTTTTTTTGTTTTGCTATCCATGTTGAAACCATTGAGGACCCGAGTGGCGGGCACGATTTGATCGAGTAGCCCGAGTCGCTCTATTACCTTCGCCCTATTCATATTGGCCGAACTACCTGGATCCACGAGTACATGCTTTTTCTGAAATAAATTTATAATAAAGGAGATTACCAAGGCGTCATTGTGGGATTGGGATAATGCCTCGGTGTCTTCCTTGCTAAACATGAGGGTGTCTTCTGGGGTATATCCCCGAGTCCATTTTTCCCTGGTGATGGATATCTTTGTTCTTCCTACTACTCGTTCCTGCGGGGCATCAGCGCGCCATATAATTATGTAGATGACATGTCGTGTTTCATTTGCCTCATTTTTCTTGATCGCCTCCCTCTCTCGGAATTGATTTTCGGCCCGATCACTGAGAAATTCCCATAGATGTCCTTTGTTAAGTAGTCAAGCCACCTTTTCTCGTAGGTGATGGCCGTCCTCGGTCCTGTGACCGTGTGTGTTGTGAAACTCACGTACTAGGTTGTAGTTTCTCTACAAAGGGTCTGTCTATATCGGCTTGGGCTACTTTGTAACCTTGATCTTGCCAATAGCGAACAAGATGTCTAAAACATTAATGCAGTAGTTGTATTCCGATAAGTGGGCCGTGCTAGCTGGTGCTATGTTTCGATTGATTCTGCTTTTGTTGATGAGTCCTCGAGGGTCCTGTCCTCGATCTATCCTTTGATCGTTGCAAGGTAAGTTGCATCGTGCTTCTAGGTATGGCTGATACCTTTCTTTGTTTGTTCTCGCTTCTTTTATCGGGAGTTAGCTCGGGTATAATGAGCCCAAAGAGGCTCCCAGTTGGTCGTCCTCGGCCCTGATCTTTGACAGCTACCGGTTTTGACGTCCGATCAAGTGTGTCCCCTTTCTAAAAAGTCTTGAATGGATCGGATATGATGGGTTACGTGGCTTTCTGCTCACTCGACTTCTAGAATAACTGACTATATCATTGTCATGTGAGGGGAGTTTTGATACCCTTGGTATTCCACCTCCTTGGGTGGATAGGAGTGTCATTTGTCATTCTCCCCGGAACATCATCTTAACCATTAGAACTCCTCTAGCCAATACATGATTTCGTCCCAACATTTAAATGTCCTAGCTATGTGGTTTTACTCATGAAAGGTTAAGATTAGATGCCTTCAGATTTTTGGAGATATCATGAACATATTGATTTGGAAGTCAAGTTGTCGTATCTTTAGTTCTCTCATATAGGGTCAATTGCCAGGGAGGGTTAAGCTGTTTGAATTATGATAATCTCGTAAGTGTTTTAACTTCATTTTCATCCTCATGGGCTTATGGCATAGATTCCTTGTGTCAGCTAACGTCAGGAGTGTAATTCAACTTCATGTATTTTGGATCCCATATCGCATTCAAGGTGCTAGAGTATTATCATTCTTGATAAATTGATTTTCCCTACACTCTAGGAGACGACTAGGTCATGTACTTGAATATTCCTCCTTAATGATTTCTATTTTCAATGTACTACTTACTCATATGCCTTATTTGTCTAATAATTGATGTCGTCACAGTGATTAACTATGCCAGCATTGTTAATTGTAATTTTTTTGTCCCTTAGCAGATAACCTCATAAAGTACTCTACTCAGTGCATTAATGAATTCCTGGATAACTCCAGCCCAATCTTGAACTCTGTGTTCCTCATTGCATTAAATTTATTAGGTATTGAAGGTCCAAACATGTCAAATGGGGATCATCCCCGTGTGATCACATATATTCAATAGGTAGTTTTCTGGCCAGTTTATGATAGCACATCTTAGAGTAATCATCAAAGGTCATCAAAGGTTTAGCATGGGTGTTCGAGTAGAGATTTAGAATTCAGGAGGGTGAACAGATTATTCTCAAAATTTTCCCCTGTAGATGTTATGTGAATTGATAATGAGGGGTACGTAAGCGCATTTCCCATTAGGCCGCACTAGGTGTATGAATTTTCCCCATAGTTGTTTCTTATGAATTTGTGTTTTCATATGTCTATGTCTAACAAGGTAGGTGGAGATCATTTGTGTATTATACTGGTATATATTATTGAATGTGAATATTAATGGATAGTTAGCTTGTTTGATAAGTTTAGGGATTGGGATTGCTTCCGTGAATGTTTTATGACAAAGCTTGTGGGTCCAGGAGTCCACCTTGAAGGCCGAAAGTATCGTGGAAGGAAAATATTTTTTGCTTGATTGTGTATCAATAAGATTTGACTTGAAAAGTACCTTATCAGTGTTATGATATAAAATGTGCAGTCCATGTTCAACTGTCATTATGATAATGTAGTGCTCGTAATGCTAAGGTTCGTGTTATTGATATATATATATTGTGATACTTTATCGAGTTGTGGATGTATTTTTAGGATAGTTTTGGTGGTTCTCTGGCAGGTGGATAGTCCTAGTTATAAAGAAAACTCTGCCGAAATTTCTAAAAAAATTAGGAGTTAGTCAAAATTTAGGGACTTGAGGTAGATGAGAAAAGAGATATACTATGTTAAGCATTAGGGCGAACTCTACTCCTCATTCGAGGATGAATGATCCTAAGGGGTGGAGAATGTAAGGCCCCGAAAAAATTTTCCAAGTAAATTAGGATTTCGTGGTTCCATGTAGGCTAATTATAATGTTTTATGTGCTATTAACATGAGGGGAATCGATTGGATTTGGTAAATAAGTGTATAAGTCTTATAATAAGTAATGTGGGGTCAAATGGGAGGCCTAAGTCTAAGTCACATTAGAAAATTTCCTTAATGGGCGAAAATTACAAATGAGTTTGTGCAAGTCCCCGCTTTGAATGAGCATATCTATATATTAATAAGGTCGTATGTGATGAAAACCCTACCAGCTGAAAGGTCTTCGAGTCTAGTTTCCAACGTTTCAAACCGTTCATCATTTGGAGATCCCTACACAACGTTATGGTCAAATTACCAAAGGCTGGGTTTGCGACCAATTTGCGATCGCAAAACGACCACGCGGACTGCATATGCGTTGTATAGTGAAACAATGTCGGGCAAAATATTAAGTTGTCGCATGTTGATTATGCTGTAGCATAATCGATTATGATATCGATTATGCTATCGCATTTCGATTATGCTGCAAGAATGCTGCCCACATTTCGATTATGTTATGGCATAATTGCACCACATTTTTAACTTCGGGGGTCATTTTTTGGAAATATTCATATCCAAACTCACTTTGGTAAATAAGCTTTGGGGATTCATTTGGGACTATTTTTACACTAAATCTATAGAGAGGTGAGAGCATTTTAGAGAGAGAAAGAGGAACCTAGCCTCCTAATCATCAATCTTGCACAAACCCTCAAGAATCAAGCATTTTAATCTCTAGCTCACTATCATCTAGGTATGTCCTACTTCTAATATTTTATATATGAGTTTATGAGTTCAAAAATGTATTGTGGGGTTAGAAATAGGCAATGCATGTGACACTAAGCTATAGTATATGGGATTAAAGAACTAATTTTGGTAGTTCTTGATGAAATTGGATAAGGGAAGAAGGAATTTCCATTATAGGACCTTGTAATCTATTTCACTTGTTAGGTGTTTGATAAAATTCCTAAGAGGGTTACACCATGGGTAATCTTCCTAATTATTAATCGATTTCCGCTATTTCCTTATAGATTGTTATTGCTAGAGGTGTTGGTGTATTCTAAAAACTTAAGGGAAAGCTCTTTGAGGTATGTATGGCTAAAATGCACTCTTCTTAGAAATTGAGCTCCAATGTTGTCCATGTAAAATTGTAAGTCCGAAAGTTGATTGACGTAGTATTTGTTATTTCAAAGGAATTAGTATTTCAAGAATACATGTGAAAAGTATGTCCCAATATATTCAATATTCTATTCTTGATAAATTGGTGATATGTGAAGAACGTGGACTATATGATAAATTTCCTGGATTTCAAGTCAAGTTTAAACCGTGATTATTATGCCAAATAATGTGAATCTCTTTCTATGCTTACAACCTGAATTTCTCTTGTATGTGCCCATTATCTTAAATTGTATGTTTGATGCTGAAATTAAAAGTGATGTGGAATGTGGCTTAGCGCCAAGTATGATGTGATAATTGTGGTCCTAAGTACCTATGAATTTATATATGTGATATAAAGATTGAAATGAGGTGATTGATGGAAAAGGGAAATTCCTTGGTAAGGCGGCCTAGACGATCGGGCCGAGATTGGATGCCATGTTACACACATGGTTGGTATTGTGCTGATATTGAAACCGGAAAACGAGAATGATGTTGTGATTGAGTATATGTCTCAAATGAGATGGCTTAGCCCATCGGGTCATGATCGGACTCCGCTCAAGAAAGCGGTGATATTGTGAATAATGATGCAACAATATAGAATACCCCAAACTAAAGTTATAGAAATTGTGTTAAAGCTATGTGATCCCTTATTTGTATTTGATGATGTGGTGATAGTTTAAAGTTTTGTTGATCTTTATGATTTCATTATTCTTGTATAGTTGTTCTTTCTAATGAGATGGTGTTTAGTTATACATACTAGTGCTATTCGACGGTACTAACGTCCCTTTTTCCGAGGGTGCTACGTCTTTAAATGGATGTAGGTTTTTCTATAGCAGGCAGTATTGGTCGCTGTTAGTGCAGCATCTTCCTTTCAACTGACTTGGTGAGCCTCTCTTCATTTCGGGGTCCTATCTCATCTATTTATCATGTACTTTGTATTTGCTATATAGCCGGAGCCTTGTTACTGGTATTTCCATATTACATTACTCTTCAGTTGTGTTTAGAGGCTCCATAGACAGGTTGTGGGTAGTGTTGGGTATTGGAATTAAAGGATAAATATTGATCTTTGGCGAAGATTTATAAAACTTGTAATATTTTGATAATTATGATTTAAGCTGCTAATGGAAATGAAATGGAAGTTGTTAATGAAATACTTACTAAGTGTGATTAATGGAGTCCATCCCCTATTTATTCATGAATTAGTTTGGGTAGAATGAAAGCTAAAAAGCTTTCTCAATCCTGTTTACTCATTGGAGCGCCGGTTGTGCTCCTTGATTTTTGGGGTATGACATAGTGCTTTTTTTTTATAGGAGCCCTCGAGATCGAGTACCATCTTGAGTCTTGTAATGATATTAATGGCCCCTTGAGCATATCTTCTTTCTGGTGGAGATCCTCGAGACCGGACATATGGTGATGGTATTGGCTTCTTGGAGCCTAACTTATTTTGATGGAGGTCCTCGAGATTGAGTACCATCTGGGGACTTGTAATGATATTAGTGGCTTCTTGGAGCCTGTCTTCTTAAGATTGAGGTCCTCGAGATCGGGTACCATCTCGGGACTTGTAATGATGCCAATGGCCTCTCGGTGCATATATTCCTTTTAATAGAGGTCCTCGAGATCAGCTAATATCACACCTCCTTTTTCCTACACCCCCGGAAGGGTATAATAAAAGGAGTTTTTCAAATTAAAGGACAATCGAAACGAGATTTATTATTAGAAGATTCAAAGTCGCCACTTTGGAGATTTATGATGTCCCAAGTCACCGGTTCAAATCCCGAATCGAGGAAAAGGTTGGCTCTGTATCATAGTCCGCGAACCAAAAATCCGAGTAAGAAACTCAGGGGGGCATGTACCTGATTACAGCAGTAAACAAGGAACTTTGTGAGCTCAGGTGATAGCAACAGCAATAACCAGGACAATAAAACTTAACAGCAGCAAGAGAAATCACATATTCAACCAAATACCCCGCAGAAAGACTCTAAAACCAATGAAATAGTAAATGGATGGAAAACTCAGACCAGCACTCGCAACACTAAGTTCAAACCATTTTTCAACCTCAAGGAAACCAGAATTTGTTTCAATGATGGACAAACTTCTGAATTCGATGTGAAGAAAGCAATGGAACAGTACTCTTCTTACCTTCAGGTGTTTTTTTTTTTTTCCAAAATTTTCTATCCTAACCACTATGAAACAGTAAAATTATGATGCTTTTGGTATTTTTCGTTTGCAGCTCTCAAATCTCTCTAAGAACTCTCAAATTTTATAAGCTCTAAAATCTATGAAACAGTAAAAATGTATGCAGCTTTTTTTTTCTAGATTTTCAGCTCTTAATTCTCTTAGCTCTTCCTTGAAATGCAAGTTTAAGATGCCTTTATAGGCAAGAAAAGTAGGGCAAACTTCAGAATTAGTTTTTTGCCCTTCTCCCCCTTTTGAATTTCTGTTTTAACTAAGTTACCCCTAAATTTCTGACTTGCTACCCAAGTTAATATTATCAAAATTAGAAATTGCAATTCAAACCCCACACTAGAAGCTTTTAGGAGCTTCTTATTTCAGTACCAAAAGATTTCCTAACCTAATTTACTCAAAATACCCCCAATACCCATGTTTTTTTTTATCTTAGCCTACCCATTGATTCAAATTGACCCATGATCTTTGGGCTACTTCATTACCAAGTACTAACAGCCTTTCGGCTGCCTAGACTCTCGAGGTCCCAAATGTGATAAGAAACATCACAGGCCACAGAGAGGCAAACCCAAATCATTCCAGTCATCTTTGCAACGAAAGAAAATAATGGACCAAAGCACACAGAAATGAGCCAAAAATGAAATCAAAATACTAAAGAAGAAAAGAGCCAAACACATTAAAATACTGAAGATTATTAATATGACTCAAATTTTAAACCTATAGCATATATTAACTAGCATTTAACAAAAAGAAAAAGAAACAAAAAGAAACAGAACCAATGCAATCAAGATGCATTCTGAGAATAGATGAGACATAACGAGAGAAGAGATGAGTATGAACAAAAATAGAAGGGAGAGAAGGGAAAAAATGACGAGAAACAGAGAAAATACCTAATATAATCAACATGGGACGATGACTTGCATGGACTTCCATTGTTCTCCGATTTGAGGCAAAAATGAGTGTTAATCATTTTTCTCTCGCGAGAACAAATGTCGAGCACTTATTTTAACCCAAAATCAATTTTGAAGCTCATAGAGGAACTGGATCTAACCTTGAAATGAAAGGGTGAAGTACAAGGGTGTTTGGATGAACTAAACGAGATATGAGGAGAGGGGAGGTTGTCTGACTGAATTTGTGGTATTATTTGAAGTGACGCCGCCATCGGACGGTGGTGGAGAATAATGGCGGTGGCTAGTGTTTCAAAGATTCGAGAGGTTTGGGTGGGACTCAAGGAAAACAGTTTGTGGATTTGGAAAGAGGAAGGCGAGGCGGTCAGGTGGTGTAAATTTCAAGGTGATTGGGCGATCACCGCCGGCGGAGGCGATTCCCGGCCGATGGTTCACGGCGGAGGACGGCGGGGTTAGGGCTTCTCTGATGAATAGGCAAGAGACGGAGGGGGTAGGGGGTTCTGTGGGGCGGGGTCCTATTTGGACGTTAATATACTAAATGATCTAAGCTTCCCAGCCGTCCGATCATCAAACCTTGACGGATTTGATTGATCCTACCCAATACGACATTGTTTGGTTAAACTAGGGTGCCAGACCGGGTAGGGGAAAGGGTTTGGGCTAATTTGGGGCGGGTTTGGCAGTTTAGGTGGGTTTGGGCCAGCCTAGCTTGGTCATTTTATTAAAGGATTTATTTTTTAATTCTTTTTCTTTTTTCAATTACTTCTTTTTCCTTTTTTTTCTTTTCTTTTCTAATTAAAGCAAAAAATAAAAATCTAAACTAATTCCTAAATCCAATTACCCTACCATATTTTATTATTGAACTAATAATTATCACAACTAATGAAAACCCAAATTAAAGAAAATTACCAACAATTCCAAACTAAAATTAAAAGTGCAACAATAAACTATTTTTGTGATTTTTGTATTTTTTGTACAATCCTAATTACTCGTTAATTAAAAAAATATGTAAAATTAAATCCTAAATGCAATGCATATTTTTGTATTTTTATGAATTTATGCTAAATTAAAAAATGCACACAGAAATGCAAATAAACATGGAAATTATGCAATTAACTCCTAAAAATTAAATAAAAGAAAAATCCTAAATCTAAGAATTTTGTAGGAGTAAGTCATGCGAGGCAAAAATCATGTGCTCACAGCTGTCCCTCTCTGCTCGGAAACACGAAGAGTTTTCGTGCAAAGATAAGTGAGCAATTTTGAGGGATTTTTGCCCGCTTGGCACTCCATGAGAAGCATTTTTCGAAAAATGTCTGACCGAACCTTGCTTCAGAGTTTGCCTACATATCACTGGCTGTAAAGGAATCAGTTCAGTGTAGTTCTAGAATTTTGGTAGCTGGGACTACTGGGAGATGTGATTTCACTGCTGATGTTGTTGCTACTGCTTGCTGACCCCATTATTACACCATGTCAAAAGTGAAAAGAAGCTAGACTAGACTATGATCTATCCTCTACAAAAAATCATATCGAATATTCAAACTTGCTCTTGTGGTTCTTGTTGCCTTGTCGACTTGTATTCTCCCGGCGATATCCTTTTGTTGCAGCCTTGAATTGTGATCTGAGATGTTTTGCCCTTTCTCCAGGTGGTTCCCTAACTGCTGACTACACTTTGAGATGTTTTCCTTTCTCCGGGTGATGCTTGACCGCTGAACTTGAATGCATTCCCTGCTTTCCAGGCAGGCTCCTGATTGCTTACTTGAAATGTATTCGTCCGTTCTTCAGGCGGGCTCCTGACTGCTGAATTGAAATGTATTCCTCTGTTCTTCAGGCGGGCTCCTGACTTCAAAAAATAGACAAAACAAAGAGCATTTCTGCCCCAGTTTGGTGGCTGGGTGCACATGTGGTTGTAAACTAAATCATGTTGCCAAATATCAGTAAAAACTTGAATTGTACTCCCTTGTTCTCCGGGCGAGCTCCTGACCTCTGAAACTTTAAATGTATTCCTCTGTTCTTCAGGCGGGCTCCTGACTGCTAAAACATGAACATATTCCTTTGTTCTCCAGGCGGGCTCCTGACTGCTGACTTGAAACATATTCCTCTGTTCTTCAGGCGGGCTCCTAACTTCAACAAAATAGACAAAACAACAAAAAATTTCAGCCCCAGTTTGGCGGCTGGGCATCATATTACTAGACATTAATAAGAATTTGAAAGCTAAAACTTGAATTATACTCCCTCTGTTCTTCAGGCGGGCTCCTGACTACTGACTTGAAGTGTATTCCGCTGTTCTTCAGACGGGCTCCTGACTGCTGACTTGAAATGTATTCCTCTGTTCTTCATGCGGGCTCCTGACTGCTAAAACTTGAATGTATTCCTCTGTTCTTCAGGCGGGCTCCTGACTGCTGACTTGAAATGTATTCCTCTGTTCTTCAGGCGGGCTCCTGACTGCTGACTTGAAATGTATTCCTCTATTCTTCAGGAGGGCTCCTGACTGCTAAAACTTGAATGTATTCCTCTGTTCTTCAGGCGGGCTCCTGACTGCTGACTTGAAATGTATTCCACTGTTCTTCAGGTGGGCTCCTGAGTGCTAAAACTTGAATGTTTTCCTCTGTTCTTCATGCGGGCTCCTGACTTCTACAAAATTGAAAAAAACAAGGAAAATTTTCTACCCCAGTTTGGTAGCTGGGCACATATGTGAGTGTTAAACTGAATCATATTACAAAATATTACTAAGAATTTGAAATCTAGGTCCCATTATCCAGGGGGTCCTGACAACTCTCAATTAAACGACCATTATAAATCTAAGTTATGTCTTCTAAAGATGTGACTTCTGCTAAATCTTGTTATACTAAGAGGGTCTTAAACTACTCCCCACTATCCAGGAGGGTCCTGACAACTTCTTGTTAAAAGACAGTTTTAATCTAAGTTTTATCTACTTAAGGTTTGACTTTCATTATATTTTGTTATCTAAGCAGACCTTAAAACTACGTCCTATTATCCAGGAGGGTCCTGAAAACTCCTAATTGACTCCCATCGTAAACATGAAAACTTTGAAACCAACTTATATTTTTTAGGGTACATTTATGTTAAATTATGCTACTCATGATTGTTTTGAAATTTAAACTAAGTCCTATTTTCTAGGAGGGTCCTGTGAGTTTACGGTCAAACCTGTTTTGGTGCTTGCTCTTCCCCTGCGGAGAGTTTCTCCGAAACGAGCGACAACTTTCTACCCCTGTTTCAATCAAAGAAAAATCATGTCAGTTTAAAATGGTTGTTAGTTTATGGCATTCTTGCTAAATATGTCTCCACTGTTGTGTTTCGCTGTGACCTGCTTCCCGAACTAGCCTTGAACCACTTGACTTTCAAACCCCATGACCTTCGATGACCCAAGTGATTTAGATCCAGACTGTTGTTTCACATATCTGACCCCTTTTATCTGAAACTTTGCATCTCCCATAAAATTACCCAACCAACCCACCAATTAAACTTCTGGTGACCCCTTGTATCTTACTTTTCATCATGCCATCTTTGGTATGTTCTGGCCCCGCTGTGCTTTGCAATTGGAAAACTGGTAGTGAACCTTGACATCCTTTCTTCTTTGTTTTTAACCAGACTGACATTGAAACATCTTAAAGAATAAACCTCAAAAGGAATGAAATACAATGACCTTGAGAGTTAAGGATAAAGAGAATCCAAAACCGGACGACTTACAAAAAGGAAAGAAGAGACTTATCTGAGTGGAACAGCTGGTACCATTTATCATGACATGCATTTCGGACTAATCGGCCCAATCCGTCAAACCAATAAACTTTCAATTGCCATGCTTTGTTGCCCCAGAATTCCATAACCTGATTTCTTCAACCAAACCCTAACCTTGTTCGTCCTGCGGTGTCCTGAACAGTTTTCACCTACAGACCCCTCTCATTTGTTCATCTGAAAACTCACTTTCGCCTTAAGGTGCCCGCGAGGGTTTTCACCAATAAGACTCTCTCATTTTTTATTTCTCTCATCTCACTTTCACCTTACGGTGCCCGTGATGGTTTTCACCAATAAGTCTCTCTCATTTTTCATTTTTCTCAGCTCGCATCGCCTTACGGTGCCATTGAGGGTTTTTACCAATAAGACTCTCTCATTTTCATCATTTTTCTGCTTGGACCAGAGTGTTGTCCCTGAAATAAATCACCTCTTCTTGCTTGACTTGGTATTTCTAGAAGATTGATCAAATGGTCTTTCTTAGGACCGTAATGTAGGCTTTTGGAGAGGGTTAGAAGAAAGGGTATCAAAGGCTCAAAAAAAATCAAATGGGTTCAAAATTACAACTTTCGGAATTAAATCTCTTGCACAATCGCAACTTCTGCCCCAGTTTCTCACTTGGGGACTTATGGATTATACTATTATGGCACTAAACCGTGAGGCTGCCTACGTATCCTTAAAAGGAATCAGGTAGAACGTAGTTCATGAGACTACTTTTGATGTTTCTATTTTTCTTTTTCTTTGATTTTTATATTTTTTTTCTTTTTATTTCTTTTCCATTTTTATTGTTTTTTTCTTTTTCTTTTTCTTTTTCTTTTTCTTTTTCTTTTTCTTTTTCTTTTTCTTTTTCTTTTTCTTCTCTTTTCTTCTTTTTTTTTTTTTGCTTTTCTTCTTCCTTTTTCTTCTCTCTCTTTCATTCTTTTATTTTATCTTTTTCCTTTACTTATCTTTCACGCTTGTGTTTCTAGTCTTTGCTACTGATTCCAAAAGAGGAGTATGAAAGAAAATAAATGAGGCTCAATGGGGTAACAAAGAATAAAGTGTATAGATAGCATAACAAAATGCCTTCGTCATTCCAATCTTCAAAATATGCCAAGTACAAGCAAATGCAATTAATTCAAAGGAAATCATATATTATATCGCTTGACCGCATCGGAATTGATGGCCATTTCAACACACTTGCCTTCTATGTCGATCAAATACAAAGCACTATTGGACAACACTCTCGTCACGATGAACGGCCCCTGCCAAATTGGGGCGAACTTGCCTTTGGCCTCGGCCTGATGTGGAAGAATACGCCTCAAAACTTGCTGACCCACTTCGAACTTTCGTGGGTGCACCTTCTTATTATATGCTCTCGCCATTCTCTGTTGATACAATTGGCCATGACATACTATTGCCAATCTTTTCTCATCGATCAGACTCAATTTCTCCAAGCGGGCTTTGACACATTCATCATCATCAATTTTAGCTTCAGCGACAATCCGAAGGGATGGAATTTCCACCTCCACAGGTATTACTGCCTTGGTACCATACACCAATAAATAAGGAGTCGCCCCTACTGAAGTACAGACAATAGTGCAATAACCTAGCAATGCAAAAGGTAACTTTCCATGCCACTGTCTAGAACTTTCCACCATTTTCCGCAGTATCTTCTTTATATTCTTGTTGGTTGCCTCAACTGCTCCATTTGCCTTGGGGCGATAAGGAGTGGAATTATGATGTGTAATTTTGAATTGCTGACATACCTATTTTATCAGATGACTATTAAGATTAGACCCATTGTCTGTAATGATCACTTTTGGTATCCCAAACGGACAAATGGTATTTGAATGCACAAAATTGACCACTGCTTTCTTGGTTACAGACTTGGAACATTTTAGCCTCAACCCACTTGGTGAAATAGTCAATGGCCACCAAAATGAACATGTGCCCATTTGATGTTGCTTGCTCAATTGGCCCAATGACATCCATGCCCCATGCAACGAAAGGCCATGGTGCGGACATTGTGTGCAATTCCGATGGTGGAGAGTGAATCAGATCTCCATGCATTTGACACTGATGACACTTGCGCACAAAATTAATACAATCTCGCTCCATAGTAAGCCAATAATAACCTGCTCGGAGAATCTTCTTTGCTAGCACATACCCACTTATATGTGGTCCACAAACTCCTGAATGTACTTCGGCCATAATAGTTGTGGCCTGTCTAGCATCTATGCATCTCAACAACCCAAGATATGGAGTTCTTTTGTACAATACCCTTCCACTGAAGAAAAATCCATTTGCCAAACGTCGAATCGCTCTTTTTTTATCCCTTGTAGCCTGTATTGGATAAACTCCCATTCTGAGGTATTCTTTGATATCATGGAACTACAGCTAACCATCAAGTTCTTCTTCCACCATATTACAGTAGGCATGCAGATCGCGGACTTGAATCTGCAAAGGGTCCACATAGGCTTTATCTGGATGATGCAACATTGACGCCAACGTGGCCAAAGCATAGGAAACTTCATTATGAATCCTTGGAATATGCCTAAATTCTATTGATTGAAACTGTTGACAAAGATCATGCAAACATTGTCGATACGGTATAAGCTTCAAATCTCGTGTTTCCCATTCTCCTTTAATCTGGTGTACCAGAAGGTCCGAGTAACCCATGACCAAGACTTCCTAGGCACCCATATCCATAGCTAACCTCAAACCCAAGATGCATGCCTCATACTCAGCCATGTTATTAGTACAATAGAAGCGAAGCAGAGCCGTAACAGGGTAGTGCTGCCCTATTTCAGAAATAAGTACCACTCATATCCCAATGTCTTTCATATTAGCAGCCCCATCAAAGAAAAGTTTCCATCCTGGCTTCTCAGCTTGTTCCAACTCATCAACGTACATTACCTCTTCGTCAGGGAAGTACATCTTCAAAGGTTCATATTCTTCATCTACTGGATTCTCTACCAAATGATCAGCCAACACTTGTGCTTTCATTGCAGTCCGAGTCAGATAGACAAGGTCGAATTCCGTGAGCAAGATTTGCCACATTGCGAACCTTCTTGTGGGCATAGGCTTCTGAAAGATGCACTTCAACGAATCCAACCGAGAGATGAGGTAAGTGTTATACGATGACAGGTAAGGTTTCCATTTCCTTGCTACCCAAGTTAGAGCGAAACACATCATCTCAAGATGAGTGTACTTAACCTCGTAAGCTGTGAACTTCTTTCTGAGGTAGTATATGGCCTGCTCTTCCCTACCGGTGATGTCGTGCTGACCTAACACACATCTAAACGAGTTGTCCAAAACCGTCAAATACAGAATCAAAGGCCTCCCTAGTTCTGGCGGGACCAACACTGGTGGGTTTGACAGATACCCCTTTATCTTATCAAATGCTTTTTGACATTTGTCTGTCCACTTAATCGCACCATCCTTATTTAACAGCTTGAATATGGGCTCACAAGTTATTGTAAGCTGAGCGATAAACCTGCTGATGTAATTCAATCTCCCTAACAGACTCATCACCTTAGTCTTGTTCTTCGGAGGTGGCAATTCTTGGATGGCTTTGATTTTTTATGGTCCAATTCAATACCTTGACGGCTGACTATAAATCCCAACAATTTTTCAGATGGAACACCGAAAGCACATTTCGCAAGATTGAGCTTGAGATTGTACCTGCGAAGCCTTTGGAAGAACTTTCTTAGATCCCGGACGTGCTCAGACTACTTCCTGGTCTTTATAATTACATCATCCACATACACCTCGATCTCCCTGTGTATCATGTCATGGAATATTTTTGTCATCGCTCTCATATAGGTTTCCCCAGCATTTTTCAACCCAAATGGCATGGCCCTGTAGTAGTACGTTCCTAATGGCATGATGAATGCTGTATTTTATGCATCTTCCTCATCCATTAAGATCTGGTGTTAGCTCGTATAACAATCCACAAAAGAACCAATCTCATGTTTGGCACAATTATCAATCAGGATATGGATGTTTGGTAGTGGGAAATTGTCCTTTGGACTCGCCTTGTTGAGATCTCGATAATCAACGCACACCCTGGTCTTTCCATCCTTCTTTGGCACAAGCACAACATTGGCTAACCAGGTGGGATACCGCGTGTGAATGACCTTTACATCAGACTGCTTGGTAATATCTTATTTGATCTTCACACTCATATCAGTTTTAAATTTCCTCAACTTCTTCCTGACAGGAGGGAATGCTAGGTTGGTGGGCAATTTGTGAACCACCAAGTCAATGCTTAGACCCTGCATGTCATCATATGACCATGCAAAAATATCTTTGTACTCGAACAATGTTTTAATTATCTCCTCTTTGAGCTGTGGCTCAATATGGACACTTATTTTAGTTTCCTGAACATTATCCTGATCCCCTAAGTTGATTACTTCCGTATCACTCAGGTTAGGTTTGGGTTTTTCTTCAAAATGGCTTAATTCTTTACTGATTTCCTCAAAGGCTTTCTCATCATCATATTCCACTTCATCATCACACTCAATCTCTTGTATTATTATTTCAAAATTAGATTGGCATTTAAGACTGGGCCAGAGATTCCTCATGCATGTCATGTCACTGAAACCAGCATAAAAAGGACTGTACAAAAAAGAAAAGAAAAACAAAAATAAAAATATCAGGAATAAAAAGAAAGGGGAAATTGCATTTCATTGAAATTTAAATATAACAAGGTTTAACTCATCCTAACGGACGGAACATAGCATCTGAATTACAACCCTGGAAATAATCCAGATTAAAATGAAAGAAAAATCAAAGTCGATTACCACGACTCCCTCCGAATAGGAAGAGGAGTAGCTTCCTAATTGTTGATATTTGCACAGGGCCCCACAAATTGCATTTATACCTTGCTTGATCCTTCTCCAGCTTCCACCATGTTTATCAACCTCTCAAACCCCTTATCCAAATCTCCATCAGCATCAATCAATGAACTGGGAACTGTTGACATTGGGCGTTTTCTGGCACTAGGCCTGACAAATGATCTTGACAGTCGCAGGATAGGCTTTGGAAGAACCCATGATCCCTGTTTTAGCTTTCTGGCTTGCCTTATATCCGCAGTTGTAGGCTTGAATCACAAACCAAAAGTATCCAAGTTTTTGGGAAGAGACATATGTTGCACGATACCTTGCATAGAAGCACCCAAACCCTTGCTAGGTACGAAGCCATTCTTCAACATCTCTGAAGCCACCATGACTGATGCGGCTGCTACTTTAGGAATTGGAACACACTTACCTTCTGGGATTTTTTCAACTGATACCGTGTCAATGAACTGATAGACCCATGGACCCTTGTCGTCTACAGCTTCGATGAAAGGTACAATGGCATCACCCAAGGCGCACAGATTATCCTCACTGTGTACCATAATTTCTTGTCTGTCCCATTCAAATTTAACCATCTGGTGCAAGGTAGACGGCACGGCCTTGGCGGCATGAATCCAGGGTTGCCCCAATAAAAGATTATAAGAAACCTCCACATCCAACACTTGGAATTCCATAGTAAAATCAACAGGCCCTATTGTCAATTCTAGTATTATATCACCCACTGAATCTTTGCCCCCACCGTCAAACCCTCGAACACAAATGCTATTTTTGTGAACTCTATCATCGTCCACTTTCATCTTGTTCAGCGTGGAGAGAGGGCAAATGTTTGCTCTAGACCCATTATCGATCAGAACTCGGGTAACCACAGAAACTTCACACCTCACTGTCGGATAAAGGGCCTTATTATGCTCGGTACCCTCCATGGGCAATTCATCATCGGAGAAGGTAGCTCTGTTGACCTTAAAAATCTTGTTTGCTATCTTTTCCAGATCGTTTATAGAGATCTTGTTGGGGACATGGCTCATTCAATATTTTCATCAATGCCTAACGGTGCTCGTCCGAGTGGATTAGCAATGAGAGCAATGAAATCTGAGCAGGTGTTTTCCTCAATTGCTCTACACTGGAATAGTCCTGCACCTTCATCTTCTTCAGGCATTCTTTTACCTCTTCTTTGGTCACAGCTTTCTTTACCAGCACTGAGTTATCCTTGGAGGTTTTGGCTTTTCTCAACTTATCGAGGGCAAAGCATCTCCCTTAGGGAGTCAGACCATGGTTTTCACAAACTTTCCCTTTAACTTCTTTCCTTTTGTAAATCACAGACATTCGGCCATAGTTCCAAGGGACAGCCTTGTTGTTGACTATTGGCAGCTAGGTTATTAGTTTGAGAATGATCGGCTCTGTGCGAGCACCTTCTACAACCACAACAGGCTTGCTTAATGCTCCTGGTACCACCACTTTTGCTATCCCCTGTTTTACTGCAACACCGCTTGAGGGTTCTTTTTCAATTTCCACAACTGGTTCACTACCTATTCCTTTCACCTTGATCAATGACTTCCCGCTACTTGATTCCCTACTCGGCTTGACTTCACTAGGCCTGATCATCATTACAGCTTGTGAGGGCTTCTTAGGCTCTCCTCATTTTTGCACTATCTCAATCATATTGGTCTCATGATGGGCCGGCAATGGATTTTTGTTGATATTAGGCGACTCTAGGGCCTGAACCTGGATCTGACAAGTGTTAATGAGCTCTTGAATGGCTGTCTTCAACTTCCAGCACTTCTTTGTGTCATGCCCCGGGGCCACTGAATAATATTCAACACTCAACGTGATTTCTCGGAAGGTGAGTCGGCAACTTAGGCTCAATTGGATTCAACTTTCCCAACTATCACAACCTGTGGAATAGACTGGTATATGATTCTCCCAATGGAGTGAAAGTCTTATGCTTCTGCGTCCTCTCATTCTTGAAGGTTTGGTTAGGTCGGAAACCTACTCCATGGGGATTTTTGTAGGCTTTTGGAGGTGGGTAAGTGTTTTGGGGAGCTGGGTAAGTATTTTATGGGGTTGGCGCACGCCATTGTGCATGGGCAGGAGGTTGAGGATATATTTGTGCATGATGGACAGAGAAATGGGGATTTGGAGGTGCGTAGTAGTGTTGTGATGGGCAATATGGAGTGTCGAGGTAAATTTAGGGGTGAGGTCGAGGCTAGTTATAGTAAGACGACGAGCCTCTGAACCAAGATCTTGACTCAACTACCACAACATCCTCTTTCTTCTTCTTTCCCAGTACTCCCCCAGTGCCGCTTTGAATGGCCTGGGGTGGTTGCTTTGATTGATGAATAACTCATTATCTTATTGGTCTTGAGTCTTTCCTCTACCATGCTTCCCATTTTCGCCACTTCATTGAAATATTTCCCTATTGCTGACACCAAGTGACCGAAATAAGTAGGCTATAAGGCCTGCAATAAGTAATCAACCATTTCACTCTCTTTCATCGGAGGGTCAACCCTCGCTGCTTGCTCTCTCCAATGGAAGCCATATTATCTGAAACTTTCCCCGGGTTTCTTCTCAATCTTGGTCAGTGGCAGACAGTCTGGGACAATTTCAAGATTGTAATGAAAATGACAGACAAATGCTTGGGCCAAATCGTCCCAAGTGTAAAAACGACCATGATCTTGTCGGGTGTACCATTACAAAGCTCATCCACTTAAACTTTGACTAAAATAAGCCATTAGTAATTCATCTCTTCCCCCTGCCCCTCTCATCTTGCTACAAAAACCTATCAGGTGCACCACTAGATCATCGTGCCCATCACATAAATCAAACTTGGGCAGCTTGAATCCTACTGGTAATTGGACATCTGGGAATAGACACAGGTCTTTATAGGCCACGCTTACTTGTCCACCTAGCCACTGCATATTCCTGAAAGATTGCGCCAAGCTTTTGACTTTCCTAACCATTTCCTCCTGCTTAGAATTCTTAGGAGGCTTTTCAGCTTCTGTTAAGAGATCAAAATGAATTGTGTAAGAACATGGTTCTGGTGCTTTGAAGGTTGGTTCTGGGGGATAATAATGATTTTCTTGAGTTTGGAACACATGCTCACTGGAAGATCGGTGCAATGCAGCAGGTGGAGATGCCACAAACACAGGAGTGGTTGGTGGGGGAGGGTATGGGACTGGTTTAGGTAGTGGGGCTGGTAGTGTTTGGGAGGTGGTGCCATAGCATTGTTGGTATGTAGGAAAGGTCGGGGATGAATTCACAGTGAGGGGATCTTGAGGTTGAGCCAACGATGGGATATATGCAGGGTTGGCGGGATAAACTAGTGGTGGATGCCCCTTTACCTAGGCTTGATACATTTCAGCCATTTGCTTCTTTAGCTTACACATCTCTTCTTCTATCGCATTCACATCCACTTCTTCCACTTCTTTTGATGGGTCAACAATACTCGCCTCCAATTCTTGGTTGGCCATGTTCAGCTTGCCTTTTGCCCGGATATTATAGGAATGGGTTGCCAGAATGCCAAAGCAACTAACCACCTTCCTGGACTCAATACATCAACAACAACTTTGTTAGCGGTTAGAGCTTTAACAGATTGGTAGCTGCACATTTGGGGAATGAATGCACCTAAGCAGTTAACCATTTCTATTATGCATTTGCTTGACTGCTTGCTTCATCCCGGCTTTCCTCATTTCTATTCGCAACTTTTGTTTCTTTTCAGTTCTTTTCCTTCTTTTCCTTTTCTTATGCCCTTTCTTTGTTTTTCCCTCTTGTTTTTCCATTGTTCCCTTCTTACTTTTCTCTATTTTTCTTTTCTTTTTCTCTCTTGTTTTTCCCCTATTTCTTTTCTCTTTTTCTTATTTGGCTACGATCGAATCCTATAGAGATTGCGTATGTATCATGACCCGGCATGAACCAGACCAAGCGTAGTTCTTGGGAATATAAATGAAAAATAAGTGACAAAAAATATTTTGGGATTTTTAGTTTTTCATAAAAGCAAAAACTTTGATTACAACGACTCAAAAAACTCGACACTCAAAAGCAACTAACAGACTCCGAAAAGATGAAAGTACTGACTCAAAGAACTACAGACTCTAACTGAATTGAAAGACTTCAAAATTAGATTAAATACAGACTCAATAATCAAGAATACATTAATGCTTCAACAACTCCTGGTGTCTGCAGGGCATTATTCGACCTTACTGCGGGCCTATGTGCAAGATCCCCATGGAGCCTTTCTAGATCACTCATGATTTGTCGCACAAAAGTCATCACTGCTGCAAAGAAAGTGGTACGGGTCATATCCTCACATGCTTGGCACTTTACAACTGTAGTAACTTCTTTCATCTGTAGAGGCTTCGTAGACAGGAAACGTGGGTCGTGAACTTATGTAATATGTATATTGTATATAGGGGCAATGTAAAATGTAAACCACGCTAGTAACCATGTACCTTGTTTATGTTTTGAAATGAATTGGTGTTCTAAATTAATCGTATGGTCATTTCATTTGGCTAATAAGTAAAAGAAGATGTGGGGTAATACGTGGGATAGGAAAGGCACCCAGGTTTGCTTGACTGGGGATACTCGATCGAGCGTCGGTCATGTCCCTCGAGTTTGGGGCGTGACAAACTTGGTATCAGAGCCTAAGGTTTTAAAGTGTCCTAGGATGTCTCGGAGCCGTGTCTAGTAGAGCCCTTCTTATCGGTGTGTTGCTGACCACATCTATAAGTAGGGGCTGCATGGACATTTAGGAATTTACCCACTTCTTTGTTATTCTATATCGTGCGGTGAAGTGAAAAGTGGAAGTATTTATGTCTAACTCGTGCCTTATTCCGAAATTTTCAGAAATGGCGCTTAAGAAGAAAGCTAGACTCGGCCTTAGGGCGGACGCCACCCCAAGTGAGGCTGTGAATCATGTACCTGATGTCGTGGGTGAGAGTGACTCACCGGCCTTGAATCTGCCCGGCCCATCTATTCCAGATCAAAGCATTCCTGTTCCAGCTGCGACAGAGGGTGCCACCATCCCTCCCACCGATACTCCTGATTTTAATACTATTCCAGCTTCTGGTCCCGGGGTTTCTGATAGGGACCTTAGAGGAGCCATCCGTATGTTGACCCAGTTAGTGGCCGCCCAGGCCCAGAGATCTCATGATGCCCCTGCGTCCTCCAGTGGACAGGGAGATTTTGCCAGCTCCAAAGTCCACCAGTTTCTGCGATTGGCCCCTCCAGAATTCTCAGGCACAGACCCAGAGGCCGATCCGCAGGATTTCCTTGATGAGATGTATAAGACCCTTCGAGTGATGAAGGCTACAGAGATAGAAGGGGTTGATTTGGCTTCATACAGGTTGAGGGGTGCAGCGCATTCGTGGTTCGAGATGTGGGAGGATTACCGTGAGGAGGGAAGACCTCCGGCTAGATGGGATGAGTTTGTAGATGCCTTTATAGACTACTTCTTGCCTGCCGAGACAATGGCAGCCCGTGCCATTGAGTTCGAGGTTCTCAAACAGGGCAGTATGATTGTTTGGGAGTACCACATGGAGTTTGTGAGGTTGTCCAATTATGCTCCTCAGTTAGTGTCAACCATGGATGCTTGGGTTCGGCGTTTCGTTCAGGGACTTAGTCCTTTGGTGGTGAATGAGGCTGCTACAGCGGCCTTGCACTCATATATGAATTATGGAAAGATTGTAGGATTCGCTCTGGACACAGAGGCTAAGAAGTTGAAGATTCGGGTAGAAAGGGAGAGTAGCAGCAGGGCCCGGTCAATGGTTCACCCAGGGAGACCAGTTCCGGGGAGAGGTTCATCAGGGCCATCCCAGTCATATGCTCAGTCCTCAGTGAGTGCACCGCCATCTGTGCATAGTTATCAGCAGATCAGTCACTCGAGACCAGGTTCAGATAGTAGGAGGTCTCGCAAGTCCGGTCGTCCAGGAGTGAGGTCTCAACAACAGGGGGAAACTACATGCCCCAAATATGGGAGATTCCATACAGAGACTTGCTATTTAGATATCCTGGTATGTTATAGGTGCGGGATGAGAGGTCACATCCAGCGGGACTGCCGTGCGCCCAGTCAGGGTATGGGTAGGGGATCTGCCCAGTCATCCGGTTCTTTAGTTGCTACATCATCACTGCGTCCTCCAGCTCCAGTAGGGCACGGTGCAGCTAGGTGCAGCTAGGGGTGGAGCTCGTGGTAGGGGTGGACCTAGCCGGTTCTATGCTTTGAATGGTTGCCAGAGTGCTGAGGCTTCTCCAGATGTTGTTACAGGTATCTTATCTATTCAGGCCATTGATTGTTATGCTCTTATTGATCCGGGGTCCTCTTTGTCTTATGTCACCCCATTCATTGCTTCAAGTTTTGGGACAGAACCCGAAAAGCTTCATGAGTCGTTCTCTGTATCGACTCCTGTTGGTGATTCTATTACAGCCTCATGAGTTTATAGGAATTGTGTTGTCACGGTGTGTGGTCGTGTTACCACGGCCGATCTTATTGAGCTTGAAATGGTAGATTTTGATGTAATCATGGGGATGGACTGGCTTTATTCATGCTTTGCCAAACTTGACTGCCGGACGAGAGTCATGAGACTCGAGTTCCCTAACGAGCCGGTTATTGAGTGGAAAGGAAATGGTGTGGTGCCAAAAGGTAGGTTTATTTCTTACCTTAAGGCTTCGAAGATGATTAAGAAGGGGTGTATCTATCATTTGGTCCGGGTGGCGGACACCACTTCAGAAGTGTCTGTCCCCAAGTCCGTGCCAGTGGTGAATGAGTTTCTTGAAGTGTTTCCGGATGAGCTTCCAGGGATTCCTCCAGATAGGGAGATTTATTTCGGGATTGATGTATTGCCAGATACTCAGCCAATATCCATTCCACCATACAGGATGGCGCCAGCAGATTTAAGGGAGTTAAAGGAGCAGCTGAAGGATTTATTAGAGAAGGGGTTCATACGACCGAGTGTGTCGCCATGGGGTGCTCCGGTTCTTTTTGTCAGAAAGAAGGATGGGTCGCTTCGGATGTGCATTGATTATCGGCAGCTTAACAAAGTCACCATCAAGAATAAATATCCTTTGCCTCGGATAGATGATTTGTTCGACCAATTGTAAGGTGCAAAGTTCTTCTCCAAAATTGATCTGCGGTCCGGGTATCACCAATTGAAGATCAGAGAGCGGGACATTCCTAACACCACCTTCAGAACCCGCTACGGTCACTTTGAATTCTTGGTTATTTCTTTTGGGCTAATCAACACCCCGGCAGCTTTCATGGACCTTATGAATCGGGTTTTCAAGCCATTTCTATATTCCTTTGTGATTGTTTTCATTGATGACATCCTCGTTTATTCGAGAAGCAGGGAGGATCATGCTAATCACCTTAGGGCAGTATTGCAGACTCTTCGTCAGCACCAATTGTATGCTAAATTTTCGAAATGTGAGTTTTGGTTGAGGTCCGTTACCTTTTTGGGTCATGTTGTTTCCAGTGAAGGGATTCAGGTAGACCCCCAGAAGATTGCAGCAGTGAAGGATTGGCCTAGACCCACGACGAGATTCGTAGCTTCATAGGTTTAGCAGGGTATTATCGGAGGTTTGTGGAGGGATTCTCGACCCTCGCCTCCCCATTGACTAAATTGACATAGAAAGCAGCTAAGTTCCAATGGTCCGACGCTTGTGAGAAAAGTTTTCAGGAGCTGAAGTCAAGGTTGACCTCGGCGCCAATATTGGCTTTGCCAGAAGGCATGGAAGGATTTGTGGTTTATTGCGATGCCTCCAGGGTTGGTTTGGGACGTGTGTTGATGCAACATGGGAAGGTTATAGCGTATGCTTCGAGGAAGCTCAAGAATCACGAGAAGAATTATCCGACGCATGATTTGGAGCTTGCGGCAGATGTGTTTGCTTTGAAAATATGGCGGCATTATCTTTATGGGGTCCGTGTGGATATGTTCTCAGACCACAAGAGTCTCCAGTATTTGTTCAAGCAAAAGGAACTGAATTTAAGGCAGCGACGGTGGTTAGAATTGCTCAAGGATTATGATATGAACATTTTGTACCATCTAGGGAAGGCAAACGTGGTGGCCGACGCTCTCAGTCGGAAATCTATGGGTAGTTTGGCTCACTTGGGAGTGGATCGGAGGTCCTTGGCTCGGGAGGTTCACCAATTGGCCAGTCTAAGGGTTTGCATTTCGGAGTCAGACGAGGGAAATGTTGTGGTGCATAATGGAGCAGAATCATCTCTCGTAGTGGAGGTCAAGGAAAAGCAGTTTATGGATCCAGCATTGGCTCGGATGAAGGAAGCAGTTTTGAATAACAAGACTTCGGCATTCTCACTCCGCGGCGAGGATGGTGTATTGCGGTGTCAAGGTAGGCTATGTGTCCCGGATGTGGATAAGCTTCGGGAGAGGGTGATGGCGGAGGCTCATAATTCCAGGTATTCCGTGCACCCAGGTTCTACGAAAATGTATCATGGTCTCAAGGAGATTTATTGGTGGAAC
>MU685840.1:3330-28882 GCA_026770625.1 Nicotiana glauca | reverse complement strand
TGATTTTCTTTGTTTTGTTCCCAAAATCATATAAAATCCTGGTACTTCTACCTATTTCATGTATTATTATTATGCCCACAATTAATAAAAATTGCCACAAAATTTAAAAAAAAAATCATTTTGCTTATATTTGGAAATAATTTGCTTAGGGCAAAAATTACGTGCTCACATCAATTACCAAAAAAGAAGATAGATTCACGAAATATAACCAAAACCGAGTAGAGAACACTTAGTCCAACTCATTGTCACGACCCATTTTTGAAAATAGATCGTAATGGCGCCCAACACCATTATCGGGCAAGCCAACGCAGAATATGTACTTCAGTTCTCATTTTTTCTTTTACCCAAAATAAGTGCATAAGTTTATAAATCTCAAGTCAAATAAGAAATGACCAATAATACAACAAAATAGTTATACAACCCCAAAATGATAGTCTACCACCGTATGTGCCAAGACCTGGTGTCACAAGTAATGAGCAACTAGTAGAATGTACAAAATAATAAAACTATCCTATTGTCTGAGATAGAATAGACAACAAAAGTAATGAAAAGAGTCCATCAAGCTGCTGAAAGTCGTAGGAAGGGAGCAGCTCACCTTGGAAGTCTCAAGCTATGAATCAGGGGTGCGCACAAAACTGATAGCCAGATGTACCTGCCTCAAATTCTGTACAATTAAGTACAAAAGTGTAGTATGAGTACATAAACAATATGTACCCAGTAAGTATCCCGTCTAATCTCAAAGAAGTAGAGACGAAAGGTCGACTTGATACTTACTAGGGTCAAATAATATAATAAAGTGTTCTGCTAGGCATAATAGTTATAATTAATCAACAACGTGCAACAAGAGGTAATAAGTCATGTCCTTAACAATTTTACAGTTAACAATACATATTTCAAGTATTTAGCAGAACAAGTCATGGAGAAGATTTCACATATAAGTATGTCTCATGCGCACATTATGTCGAGGTCGACGGCCCGATCCAATAGAAAATTGTCACGACCCCGAACCTGATCGTGATGGCGCCCAACACAACTGCTAGGCAAGCCCGACCAATTTCACTCTCAACCCGAGCATAAAGCTCAAAACCATTTGTTTGAAAATCATTAACAGCATTGAAACTAAAAGTATAACTGATAGATAAAAACAATCCGAAAATCAACAATACCGAGCAACCTCCCAAAGACCTGGGGGTCATGAGTGTAGAGCCTGTACCATATTAGCATAATAATACTGTAATACAATATAGTCTGAAGTATGCGGAAAAGTCAAATAACAGGAAATAGGAGAGGATTCGGGTCATGTGGACATCAGGCAGCTACCTCAACAACTCCGTATGAAAACTCTGATGAACAGCAGTAAGCTCAGCTAGCTCTCGAAGTACCTGAATCTGCACACATGGTGCAGGGAGTAAAGTGAGTACTTCCAACTCAGTGGTAATAGACATGTATAATGATATTGAAAGTAGGAAATCCCAATATACAACAAAGTAAAGCTACAACAGTACTACTACATATTTAACAGTGTAACATCAATGAGTACTAACAGATAGGGCAGATAACTATCAATGCATGAATGCAATGCAATGCAATGCACATGACCGTTGCGGCGCGCAGCCCGATCCATTTGGGTACCCGCACTCGCTGTGGGGGTTCAGATTCCGGAGGGGCTCCTACAGCCCAAGCGCAATATCATAGTAACATACGCTGCGGCGTGCAGCCCGATCCACTATCAGTCTAGCTATATGCATGCAAGCCACACAGGCACAGTCAAACTTACCATTTTTAGTTCCGTTTATCAGTAATTATAAAATTAGGTGTTCGAGACCTTAGAATTTTGCCATTCATTTTTAGACAGTGTTTAGCTGGGGACTGATATCATGAAAACATGCTATAAATCATAGAAACAGTGAAACAATCCCTACGGGATCCAAATAACCGGCACGTAGCCCAAATATTTCCATAACCATCCAAGTAGGAGGTTTACCAGCTCATTTATAGCCAACAACACAGTACAACGTCACTCGGGCGGACTAAGCCATAGTCCCCAATCACAATCGACTCCGCACTCACCGTAGAGTACGTGTCTCGCCTCAATATAGCGTCACAGTGTGATATACCGGGGTTTCAAACCCTTAGGTCATCATTCACATCTATTACTCACCTCGAACCAGCCACGAGACTAGTCCGCCAAGCCTTTCCCTCTTGAATCAACCTCCTCGGGTGCTGAATCTGGTCAAAACCACAAGGAATACATTAAAATAGGATAATGGAACATAACCCAATCGAAAGAACTCGAAAAACACCCAAAACACGAAGTTGGCAAAACCCGAGCCCCAGGCCCACTTCTCGAAAAATTACGAAATTCATATTTTCGTAAACCTCGTCTCGCCACGAGTCCGTACATATAAAAGTTATCAAAATCAGAGTTCAATTGCCCCTTCAAATTCCAATTTTTCAATACCAAAAACCAAGCCCTAACTTCTCCAATTTTCACCCAATTTTCAGAGATTTCAATGATAAATCTTCAATAAAATCACGTAATTAGCTCATAAAACTTACCTCCAATCGAATCCTAGTTGAAATCCTCTTAATCCCTCATCAAAAGCTCCCAAATATGCTCAACAATGGTGAAATATGACTTTAGCTCGCAGAGGAAATGTTATAAAACCCTTCTGTCCACCCAGCATTTTCTTCATCGCGTTCGCGACACTGGTCACGCGAACGCGAAGGCCAACAACTTTAAAATTTGAAAATACACTACGCGAACGCGACATATCCCCACGCGAATGCGATACCCAATGGCCTAATGCTACGCGAACGCGTCCTCCACTCACGCGAACGCGTATAACAAAACCCCACTGACTCCAAATCCTCATTCGCGAATGCGGAACACCAAACGCGAACGCGAAGTACTAGGTTCCATAACTACGCGTTCACGGCATCTCCTTCGTGAACGCGAAGGCAAAACTTCCAGGCTCCCAAAATTTCCCTACGCGTTCGCGTCCCTCACCACGCGAACGCGATGCACTAAAGTTTGCAACACCAATAGCAGAAAATCTGATGTCTTTACAAGCCAAAAAGGGTCCGTTTGAACACCCGAAATCACCCCGAGGACCCCGGGGCCCCAACCAAAAACACCAACCTACTCCAAAACATCATACGAACTTGTTCCAATAGTAAAAACACGACCATTAACACAAAAATCATCAAATCACGACGGATTCAAGCCTAAGTTCAACTAAAACTTCCGAATCTCACATTCGATCAAAAACCCGACCAAACGACGTCTGAATGATCTGAAATTTGTAGACATATCCAAAATACCTAACGAAGCTACTGCAACTCTCGGAATTCCATTCCGACCCCCGGATCAAAATCTCACCTATCAACCGGAATTCGCCAAAATTCCAACTTCGCCAATTCAAGCCTATTTCTACATCGGACCTCCAAATTCGATTCTGATCGCACTCCTAAGTCACAAATCATCCCCCGAAGCTAACCGAACCACCGAAAATTCACATTCGAGCCCTCTAACCACATAGTCAACTTTCGGTTGACTTTTTCAAAAACAAGCTTCCTTCTAAAAGACTATGTGCCTTAATTTCAACCAGAACCAATTCAATTACACCCGATCGACTCTAATACTAATATAGAAACGCGAAGCAACACAATAAAGGGAAAACGGGGTGGTAACTCACGTGACGACGGGCCGGGTCGTCACAAAAATAAACTATGCACATCCAGGAGGTCGAATGGCGCGAACCATATATGCATCTATTTCTAATGAGGTGATCGGCCCGATCCACAAATGTCAATTAATATCAAGAATCACATGAATGGGCATTTATTTCCAAATAAATTCATACAAGTGTCCAAAAAGTATATATATTCGCTTATATTCCTTCCCAAATTTCTAGCATATCCTAAGTGATCACATTAATAAGAAAATACAGAGATATCACAAATATAGCATGATACTAGTCCTAGACTAACCGAACAATTAACATGATAGTAGCTACATACGGACTCTCGTCACCTAGTGCGTACGTAGCCCCCACATTTAGTAGTGAATTACTTAGTTATTACACCTATGGGGACAATTCCTTCTTACAAGGTTAGAAAGGAGACTCACCTCACTCCAAAGTGCACTTCCAATACCAAGAACGAGCCCAAACCCTCAATTCGGAGCCGAACGATCCAAAACTAGTTAAATGGGGTAGGAACTAATCAATAGTGCACAAGATAGTATTCTAGCCATTTAAGCAATTTCCCAACCCTTACCGCAAGTTTCCCTAAAATACGACCCCTGGCACACATGGTCGAATTCCGAAATTTTTCGAAGGAACTTGTTCTCTATAAACTAAAGATCAATAATATATAATTTCTAATTCATTTCATAACAAATTTCATGGTAAAAATCTAAGTTTTATTAAAACCCTAGGTCTAGCTAACCTCTTGATTTCTTCAAATCTTTAGGTTTTAATCTCCCCAAAACTCGAGTATTAAACTTACATTAAGTAGAAATAACTTATCTCACAATGTTATATTGAAATCCCTCTTTGAAAGCTACCAAATCACCCAAGTGTAGAGATAAAATGAAATAAATGGCCTAAGTCCTGTTTTAAAAGCTGTGTCCAGGTCTCCGATGCCGCATTAGCAACACCAGGCTCGTAAATGCGAAGTCGCAATTGCGACAACATGTTCGCAAATGCAAACTCGGCCTCCCTCTGCCTTATTCGCAATTGCGATAGAGGGGTCGCAAATGCGGACCCTGCTAGGTTCGCAAATGCGACGCAAAAGTCGCAAATGCGACCACTGCCCCCCAGCCAGCTCATCGCTAATGCAATATTATCCTCGCAATTGTGAAATCGTAATTGCGTTCCACGTCTCGCAATTGCGAAACATGCAGCAACAGCAAAAACACCAGAAAATTGGTGTGTTGTTCTACTCCAAACCCATGCCCGAAAATCACACGAGCCCTCGGGGCCCCACTCTGAACGCTCACACAAGTCTAACAACATTGCACCAACTTGCTTGAGTGACCAAATCGCCGATATAACACCTAAACCCAAGGATTCAACACCTAAACGCATGAAATCCTTAAGAACATCCAAATTCCTATCTTTACAACCGGACGTCCGAATCACGTCAAATCAGTCCCGTTTCTTACCAAATTTCACAGATAAGTCTAAATATCATATTGGATCTGTACCAGGATCCGGAACCAACATATGGGCCCGATACCAATGTGATCAATCATTACTTAGTTTATCTAAATCCTTAATATTATAGATTAATAATTTCAAATAAAAATTCATTACTCGGGTTAGGGACCTCAGAATTCGATTCTGGGCATATGCCCATGTCCCATATTTTCCTGTAGTCCCTTCGGAACCGTCAAAACACAAATCCGGGCCTGTTTGTCAAAATGTTAACTAAAATCAAACTTAGCCTTTCAAGACAATCCTAAGGAGTCAAATGTGCATATTTCAATCCAAACTCTTCCAAATCCCGAACCAACCATCCCCGCAGGTCATAAATTAGTTAAAGCAAGCACGAACAGTTTATTTGGGGGAACAGGGTTCTAAAAAGGCAAACAAACGTTTGTCCTCGAACGGACGTACAAAAGTACCTGAAGTGCTGAATAAATGGGGGTATCTGCTCTACATGTACCCAAGGACTGAATATCCTAAGCTAGTGTCCTCTCCTCGGCTAGAATGAATGTCAAGCTACCCATACTATCTGCCTTCCAGCTTAAGGCATCCGCGGCCATGTTCGCCTTGCCCAGATGATAAAGAATGGTGATGTCATAATCCTTCAATAACTCAAGCCAACTGCGCTGCCTAAAATTAAGATTCCTCTGCTTGAACAAATGCTGCAAGTTGCGATGATCAGTATAAACCTCGCATGACGCCCCATACAGGTAGTGCCTCTGTATCGTAAGTGCATAGGATAATTGTTCTCATGAATCTTCAGCTGACGGGAGGCATATACAATAACTCGCCTCTCCTGTATCAATACATAACCCAAGCCAACGCGCGAAGCATCACAATATACCGTATACATCCCTGAACCGGAAGGCAATGAAAGAACTAGTGCTGTAGTCAAGGCTGTCTTGAGCTTCTGGAAGCTCGCCTCACAATCATTGGACCAATGGAAAGGAGCACCTTTCTGGGTCAATCTAGTCAGAGGTGATGCAATAGATGAAAAGCCCTACACGAACGCCTGTAATAAACTGCTAACCCTAGGAAACTCCTGATCACAGTCACTGAAGTAGGGCATGGCCAACTCTGAACTGCCTCAATCTTCTTGGGATCTACCTTAATACCCTCTCCTGAAACAATATGTCCCAATAATGCCACTGACTCTAGCCAAAACTCACACTTGGAGAACATAGCATATAGCTTCTGCTCTCGCAAGGTCTGAAGCACTACTCTCAGATGTTGCTTGTGCTCCCCTAGGCTACGTGAGTATATCAAGATGTCGTCAATGAAGACGATGACGAGGGAATCAATATAAATCCTGAACACCCTATTCATCAAGTCCATGAGTGCAGCCGGTGCATTAGTCAAGTCGAAAGACATTACCAGAAACTCATAATGGCCATATTTAGTCTGGAATGCAGTCTACAGGATATTTGAGTCCCAAATCTTCAACTGATGGAAGCCCGACCTCAATTCAATCTTAGAGAACACCCTAGCACCCTGAAAATGGTAAAACAAACCATCGATACGAGGCAAATGATACTTGTCTTGATGGTGACTTTGTTCAATTGACGGTAATCAGTGCACATCCACATAGTCCCATCCTTCTTCTTCACAAATAACATTGGGGAACCCCAAGGCGATACTCTGGGCCTAACAAACCCCTTTGCTAACAACTCCTCAAGCTGCTCCTTGAATTCTTTAGGAGCCATACGGTATGGTGGGATAGACATAGACTGGGTTCCTGGAGCCAAATCAATGCAGAAATCAATATCGGGATCCAGTGGCATGCCAGGAAGATTAGAAGGAAACACATCGGCGAACTCTCGAACTATTAGAACTAAATCAATCATCAAAGACTCTGCGGTGGTGTCCCGAACATAAGCCAAGCATGCCAAACACCCCTTCTCAACCATTTGTCGAGCCTTCAAGAAAGAGATAACCCGACTAGGTGTATCAACTGTTAAACCCTTCCACTCCAATCCTGGCAATCCTAGCAATCCTGGCATCGCTAAAGTAACAGTCTTGGCATGGCAATCTAGGGCGGTGTGATATGGAGATTACCAATCCATGCCCAGGATAATCTCAAAATCGATCAGGTCAAGCAACATAAGATCTGCTCTAGTCTCAAAACCATGGAATGTAACCATACAAGACTGCTAGATCCGATCTACAACCACAGAGTCGCCCACAGGAGTGGACACATGTACAAGAGTGCCCAAAGGTGCAAGAGGAATAACCAGGAAGCGAGCAAATAGAGATGATACATATGAATAAGTAGACCCTAGATAACCATATCGAAGCACCTCTACTGCAGACGAAAATAATACCTGCGATGGCGGCATCTGAGGCCAATGCATCTGGCCTAGCCGGAAGGGCATAGAATCTGGCTGTAGTGCCGGTTGGCTGGCCTCCACCTGACTGAGCAGTAGCTGACTGACCTCTCCCTACCTGACCTCCACCTCTAGGACGGCCCCTACCAGTCTTCCCTCCACCTCTAGGTGGCAGGGCAGCCGGTGCTGAAATCATAGGTTGTTGACCCTGTCGTATTGCCTTGCCCCAAAGTCTGGGGTAGTATCTCCTCATATGACCAAGGTCTCCGCACTCGAAAAAACCCCCCGATGTGGCAGCCTACTACCTTGGTGACTGGCCCTGATGGCCTGTGGACCCACTAAAAGAAGCCTGGATAGTTGGTGGGCGTTATGAACTCTCTGGTATAGCACTTAAATAAGGATCAAAAGAACCTTGAGGTCCTGAATACCCACCGGAGGAACCCTGAATTGCTGGTAGGCGATGAGAACTCTCTGGCATGGCACTGAAATAGGGACGCACTGGAACACTCCGAGCAGGTGGTGGTGCAGAATATAGGGGCCTTCTAGGCTATCCCCTCCCAAACTGGCCTCTGCCCCTATCCGGGGTACCTTTGAACTCTTCTAAGAACCTAGCCCTCTTATCATGTTGCATCTACTCCCTACCCCTCAGATAGTAGCCCTTAATCCTCTGAGCAATCTTCATTACTAACAGACAAAGAGTCCCTATCTCTACCTATCAGGCCATATTGTCCCTGATGCCAGAATATAACCCTGTAACAAACCTCCGCACTCTTTCTGCACTAGGGGGAAGTATCATCAATGCATGGCGGGATAGCTCAGAAAACCTTGCATCATAATCGGTCACAGACATCTGACCCTGCTCCAGCTACTCAAACTGATACCGCAACTCTTCCCTCTCAGAGGGTGGAATATACCTTTCCAGAAATAATTGTGTGAACTGACTCCAAGTGATAGGAGGAGAACCGGCTGGTCTGCCCAGAACATAAGACTGTCACCATCTGCGGGCCTTGCCCTCTAGCTAAAAAGTAGTGAAATCAACCCCATGCGACTCCAATATCCTCATGTTGTGCAGTCTGTCCCTACACCTATCAATGAAGTCCTGAGCATCATCATGGTGCTCACCCCCAAAGACAGGAGGGTGAAGTCTAGTCCATCTATCCAACAGCTTCTGCGGGTCACCATCCGCAGCTAGTTTGGGCTCGGCTATCGCTGCAGCAATTAGCTGAGCCCTATCTTGGGTAGAGTGCCCGGAGTCTGATACACTGCAACTGCATGCCCAGGAGGCTGAGCAGTGGGGGTATGTGCTCCCCTTCCTACTTATGATGTAGCTGGATCTGCTGGAAATAGACTAGCCTGAGTCATAGTGTCCATGAACCGTAGCATATGGCCCATGACCTCCTAGAAGCCCGATGCTCTCATAATATCTATCGGGGTCATTTCGGCTAGGGGCACGTCGCCCTGCTCCTCAATAATAGGTTCTCCTACAGGATCTGTTGGTGGTACTACAAGGACAGCTCTAGAACGCCCTCGTCCCCTACATTGGGCTGGTACCCTCCCGCGGCCTCTGCCTCGGACTCTAGTAGAGGGGGGGCATCCCCTCCTGAGTCCGGAATATCAGCAGTGCGTGTCCTCACCATCTGTGAGAGAGTAAAGAAGGAAACTTAATATACTGACCATTGCACGAGAGGAAAAGAATAAAGAGTAGTTTTCCTAAAACATTATAGCCTCTCAAAGATAAATACAGACGTCTCTGTACCGATCCGCAAGACTCTATTATGCTTGCCCATGACTTGTGAGACCTACGTAAACCTAGTGCTCTGATACCATGTAATCACGACCCATTTCTGAAAATAGATCGTGATGGCACCCAACACCATTATCGGGCAAGCCAACGCGGAAAATGTACTTTAGTTCTCATTTTTACTTTTACCCAAAATAAGTGTAGAAGTTTATAAAGCTCAAGTCAAATCAGAATGACCAATAGTACGAAAAATTAGTTATACAACCCCAAAATGATAGTCTACTACCATGTGTGCCAAGACCTGGTGTCACAAGTAATGGACAACTAGTAGAATGTACAAAATAATAAAACTATCCAACTGTTTGATATAAAATAGACAGCAAAAGTAAGGAAAAAACTCCATCAAGCTGCTGAGTGTGGTAGGAAGGGAGCAGCTCACCGTGGAATCCTCAAGGTATGAATCAAAAGTGCGCACCAAACTGATTACCAGATGTACCTGCCTCAGATCCTGTACAATTAAGTATAAAAGTGTAGTATGAGTACATAAACAATATCTACCCAGTAAGTATCCCATCTAATCTTGAAGAAGTAGAGACGAGAGGTCGACTTGACACTTACTAGGTTCAAATAATATAATAAAGTGTTCTGCTAGGCATGATAGTTACAATTAATCAACGGCGTGCATCAAGAGGTAATAAGTCATGTCCTTAACAATTTTACAGTTAACCGTACACATTTGAAGTATTTAGCAGAACAAGTCATGGATAAGATTTCACACACACACACACACACACACACACACACACATATATATATATATATATATATGTCTCATGCGCACATTATGTCGAGGTCGATAGCCCAATGCAATAAAAAATAAACTGTGCACTGCCAAAGGGTCGAATGGCGCGAACCATAGATGCATCTATTTCTACTGAGACGAATGGTCCGATCCACAAATGTCAATTAATATCAAGAATCACATGAATGCACATTTATTTCCAAATAAATTCATACAAGTGTCCAACAAGTATATATATTCGCTTATATTCCTTCCCAAATTTCTTTCATATCCTAAGTGATCACATTAGTAAGAAAATATAGAGGCATTCACAAATATAGCATGATACGAGTCCTAGACTACCCGAACAATTAACATGATAGTAGCTACATACGGACTCTCGTCAACTAGTGCGTACGTAGCCCCCGCATTTAATAGCAAATTACTCAGTTATTACACCTATGGGGACAATTCCCTCTTACAAGGTTAGAAAGGAGACTCACCTCGCTCCAAAGTGCACTTCCAATAACAAGAACGAGCCCAAACCCTCAATTCGGAGCCGAGCGATCCAAAACTAGTTAAATGAGGCAGGAACTAATCAATATAAGTGCACAAGATTGTATTCAAGCCATTTAAGCAATTTCCCAACCCTTACCACATGTTTCCCTAAAATCCGACCCTGGGCCCACGTGCCCGGATTCTGAAAATTTTCAAAGGAAGTTGTTCTCTATAACCTAAGGATCAAGAATATATAATTTTGAATTCATTTCATAATAAATTTCATGGAAAAAATCTAAGTTTTATCAAAACCCTAGGTCTAGCTCTAGCCCCATGATTTCTCCAAATCTTTAGTTTTTAATCTACCTAAAACTCGAGTATTATACTTAAATTAAGAGAAATAACTTACCTCACGATGCTATGTTGAAATCCCCTCTTTGAAAGCTCCCAAATCGCCCAAGTGTAGAGACAAAATGAAATAAATGGTGTAAGTCCCATTTTAGAAGTTGTGTCCAGGTCTCTGATGTCGCATTTGCAACACCAAGCTCGCAAATGCGAAGTTGCAATTGCGACAACAAGTTTGCAAATTCAAATTAGGCCTCCCTCTGCCTTGATTGCAATTGCGATAGAGGGGTCGTAAATGCAGACCCTACTGGGTTCGCTAATGTGACGCTTAAGTCTCAAATGCGACCACTGCCCCCATCCAGCCTCATCACATATGCGATGTTATCCTTGCAATTGCGAGATCACAATTGCGATCCAGGTCTCGCAATTACGAAACCTGCAGTAGAAGCAAAAGCACCAGAAAATTAGTGTGTTTTGCTATTCCAAACCCATGCCCGAAACTCACACGAACCCTTAGGGCCCCAGTTTGAATGCTCACACAAGTCCAACAACATTGTACTAACTTGCTAGAGCGATCAAATCGCTGAAAGAACAACTAAACCCATAGATTCAACACATAAACGCATGAAATCCTTAAGAACATCCAAATTCCTATCTTTACAACCGGACATCCGAATCACGTCAAATTAGTCCTGTTTCTCACCAAATTTCACAGACAAGTCTACAATATTATATTGGACCTATACCGGGATCCGAAACCAACATACGGGCCGGATACAAATGTGATCAATCATTACTTAGTTGATCTAAATCCTTAATATTTTAGATTAACAACTTGAAAAAAAATTCATTACTCGGGCAAGGGACCTCGAAATTCAATTTTGGGCATACGCCCAGGTCACATATTTACCTACGGAGCTTCCAGAACTGTCAAAATACGAATTCGAGCCCGTTTGCTCAAAATGTTGACCAAAATCAAACTTAGTCTTTTAAGAAACAACTAAGGAGTCAAATGTGCATATTTCAATCCAAACTCTTCCAAATCCCAAACCTACCATCCCCCCAGGTCATAAATTAGTTAAAGCAAGCACGTAGAGTTTATTTGGGGGAACGGGTTTCTAAAAAGGTAAACGACCTGTTAGGTCGTTACATTCTCCACCTCTTAAACAAATATTCGTCCTTGAATGGATGTAGAAAAGCACCTGAAGTCTTGAATAAATTGGGGTATTTGCTCTGCATGTCCTCCTCAGACTCCCAGTTCACCTCCTCGACTAGTTGGCCCCTCCACTGGACCCATACTGCAGAAATCCTCTTAGACCTCAACTGGCGATCCTGTCTGTCAATGATGGCAACTGGCTCCTCGTCATAACCCAAACTCTCATCCAGCTGAATATTACTGAAGTCTAATACATGGGATAGGTCGGGATGGTACTTCCGAAGCATCGATACATAAAAAACCAGATGAACTCCCGATGAGCTGGGGCGGGGTAAGGCAAGCTCATAGGCAACCTCCCCAAGTCGTCTCAACACTTCAAAGGGGCCAATAAACATTGGGCTCAACTTGCCCTTCTTCCCAGACCTTATAATACCCTTCATTGGCGAGACTTTCAAGAGAACCTTCCTGCCAACCATGAATGATACATCACGCACCTTCTGATCCACATAACTCTTCTATTTGGACTAAGCCGTGCAAACCCTTTCCTGAATCAACTTCACCTTGTCTATGGAATCTTGCACCAAATATGTACCGTATAACTTTGCCTCACCCGACTCAAACCACCTGATAGGAGAATGACACCACCGACCGTACAAAGCCTCAAATGGGGCCATCTCAATGCTAGACTGATAGCTATTATTTTATGCAAACTCCGCCAAGGGAAAGAACTGCTCCCACTCCCCCTAAAGCAATCACACAGGCTCTAAGCATATCCTCCAGAATCTGAATCGTCCACTCGAATTGTCCGTTGGTCTGAGGATGGAATGTCGTGATAAGCTCTACGCGAGTCCCCAACTCACCGAACAGTTCTCTAGAAATGGGAAGTGAACTGAGGGCCTCTGTCCGATATAATGGAAACAGGCACACCGTGCAATCGGACTATCTCCCGAATGTAAATTTAAGCATACCTCTTTGCTGTATAAGTAGTCGCCACTAGAATAAAGTGGGTTGACTTAGTCAACCTATCAACAATGACCCATACTGAATCAAACTTCCGTTTGCGGTAACCCAACTACGAAATCCATGGTAATGCGCTCCCACTTCTACTCTAGTATAGGCATCTGCTGAAGTATGCCACCCAGCCTCTGATATTCATACTTGACCTGTTGGCAATTCAAACACCTAGCCAAATACTCCACTATGTCTTTCTTCATACTCCACCACCAATAATGCTATCTCAAGTCACGATACATCTTCGTAGCTCCTGGGTGGATAGAATACCTCAAACTGTGTGCCTCCTCTAGATTCCTCTCCCTCAGACCATCAACATTAGGAACACAGACAATCCTGGAGCTGCGAAACACCATCCTCGCCAATAGAAACCTCCTTGGCACCTCCCTAAAGCACCGTCTCTCTGAGAATCACCAGATCTGGATCATTGAACTACCGGGCCTTTTTCTCCCCCAATAATAAAGACTAGGAAACCATACACGCATGAACCCAGTTGGGTTCTGAAATTTCCAACCTCACAAGTCTATTAGCCAAGGACTAAATGTCCCAAGCTAGTGGCCTCTCCTCTGCTGGAATGAATGCCAAGCTACCTGTACTCTCTGCCTTCCTGCTTAAGGCATCCGCGACCACATTCGCCTTGGCGGGATAATAAAGAATGGTGATGTAATAATTCTTCAGTAACTCAAGCCACCTGTGCTGCCTCAAATTGAGATCCCTCTACTTGAATAAATGCTGCAAGCTGCGATGATCAGTATAAACTTCGCATGACGCCTCATACAGGTAATGCCTCCATATCTTAAGAGCATGAACAATCACTGCCAACTTCAGTTCATGCACATGATAGTTTTTCTCGTGAATCTTCAACTGTCAGGAGGCATATGCAATAAATCACCCCTCCTGCATCAATACACAACCCAAGCCAACACGCAAAGCGTCACAATATACCGTATACATCCTTGAACCGGAAGGCAACAAAAGAACTGGTGATGTAGTCAAGGCTGTCTTGAGCTTCTGGAAGCTCGCTTCACAATCATCGGACCAATGGAAAGGAGCACCCTTCTGGGTCAATCTAGTCAGAGGTGATGCAATAGATGAAAAGGCCTAACGAATCGCCTGTAATAACCTACTAACCCCAGGAAACTCTTGATCTCGGTCACTGAAGTAGGGTGTGGCCAACTCTAAACTACCTCAATATTCTTGGGATACACCTTAATATCCTCTCCTGACACAATATGTCCCAAGAATGCCACTGACTCTAGCCAAAACTCACACTTGGAGAACTTAGCATATAGCTTCTGCTCTCGCAAGGCCTGAAGCACTACTCTAAGATGTTGCTCGTGCACCCCTAGGCTATGTAAGTATATCAAGATATCGTCAATGAAGACGATGATGAAGGAATTGATATAAGGCCTGAACACCCTATTCATCAAGTCCATGAATGTCGCCGGTGCATTAGTCAAGTCGAAGGACATCACTAGAAACTCATAATGGCCATATCTAGTCCTGAATGCAGTCTTTGAGACATCCAAGTCTCGAATCTTCAACTGATGGTAACCCGACCTCAAGTCACTCTTAGAGAACACCTATCACCCTACAACTGGTAAAAAAATCATCGATACGAGTCAAAGGATACTTGTTCTTGATGGGGACTTTGTTCAATTGGTGGTAATCAATTCACATCCGCATAGTCCCATCCTTCTTCTTCACAAATAACACTAGGGCACCCCAAGGCGATACAGTGGGCCCAACAAACCCCTTTGCTAACAACTCCTGAAACTGCTCCTTCAACTCCTTCAATTCCTTAGGATCCATACTCTATGGTGGGATAGATATAGGCTGGGTGCCTGGAGCCAAATCAATGCAGAAATCAATACCGCAATTTGGTGGCATGCCAGGAAGATCAGAAGGAAACACATCAGCGAACTCTCTAACTATTGGAACTGAATCAATCATCGTAGGCTCTGTGGTGGTGTCCCAATCATAAGCCAAGTATGCCAAACACCCCTTCTCGCTCATTTGTCGAGCCTTCAGGAAAGAGATAACCCAGATGCGTGTATCAACTGTGGAACCCTTCTACTCTAATCCTTGCAATCCTGACATCGCTAAAGTATCAGACTTGGCATGGCAATCTAGGACAGTGTGATAAGGAGATAACCAATCCATGCCCAGGATAATCTCAAAATTGATCATGTCTAGCAACAGGAGATCTGTGCTAGTCTCAAAACCACAGAATGTAACCACATAGGACCGGTAGATTTGATCTACAACCACAGAGTCGCCCACAAGAGTGGACACATGGATAGGAGTGCCCAAAGGTGTAGGAGGAATAACCAGAAAATGAGCAAACAGAGATGATACATATGAATAGGTAGACCTTAGATAAAATAATACTGAAGCATCTCTACTGCAGATGGAAATAATACTTGTGATGATGGCATCTGAGGCCAATGCATCTGGCCTAGTCAGAAGGGCATAGAATCTGGCTGGAGCGCCGATTGGCTGGCTTCCACCTGACCGAGCAGCAGCTGGTTGACCACTCCCTACCTGACCTCCACCTCTAGGATGGCCCTTACCAGTCTACCCTCCACCTCTAGGTGGTGGGGTAGCCGGTGCTAAAATCATAGGCTGCTGACCCTGCTGTACTGCCTTACATTGAAGCCTGGGGCAGTATCTCCTCATATAACCAAGGTCTCCGCACTCGAAACAACCTCGCAGTGCGGCGGCCAGCTGCCCTGGTGGCTGGCCTTGATGGCTTATGGACCCACTTAAAGAAGCATTGATAGCTGGTGGGCGGTATGAACTCTCTGGCATAGCACTTAAATAAGGATCAAAATAACCCCAAGGACCTGAATACCCAGCGGAGGAACCCTAAATAGCTGGTGGGGGATGAAAACTCTCTGGCATAGCACTAAAATAAAGACACAGTGGACCACCCCGAGCAGATGGTGGTGCAGAATATGGGAGCCTGCTGGGCTGTCCCCTATCAAACTGGCCTATGCCCCTAGCCGGGGCACCTCTAAACTCTCCGAAGAACCTAGCCCTCTTATCCTGCTGCATCTGCTCCCAACCTCTCAGACAGTAGCCCTCAATCCTCCGAGCGATCTCTACTACTAACTAATAAGGAGTCCCCATCTCCACATCTCGGGCCATATTGGCCCAGATACCAGAATGCAACCCTGCAACAAACCTTCGCACTCTCTATGCATCAGTAGGAAGTATTATCAATGCATGGCGGGATAGATCAAAAAGCCTCGCCTCATAATCGGTCACAGACATCTGACCCTGCTCCAGTTGCTCAAACTACTACCGCAGCTCTTCCTTCTCAGTGGGTGGAATATACCTATCCAGAAATAACTATGTGAACTGATTCCAAGTAATAGGAGGAGAACCGGCTAGTCTGCCCAGAACATAAGACTGCCACCCTCTGCGGGCCTTGCCCTCTAGCTAAAAAGTAGTGAAGTCAATCCCATGCGACTCTAATATTCTCATGTTGTGCGGTCTGTCCCTGCAACTATCAATGAAGACCTGGCATCTGATGATAGGCTATAATTATGTATTTTAGTCGCTTATTACACTCTAATTTACTGCACTTTAATTGAGTTTGAGCTTTAATCGCTAGTGTCTTGCACTAACTGTGTGTTTTATGCCTTCTAGGAGTGATTCCGAGCTATGTAGATGTCATGGAATGAATTCAAATGATTTGGATCTTTGAATTCTGAGTAAAATCTCAAGGAATTAAGTCGGGATCGTGTTTGGGGGTCAACAGATGATAGTTAGAGCGAACGAAGAATCGAGTAGGCATACCATGCACTGTCTAGCAAAATAGATATAACTTTTTGTTCAAAACTCCATTTGGGCGCCACAATATATGATTGGAAATCTAACTCAAAGCGATACAACTTTCATGTTTTATGTTTTTCCAAATTCCAAATGGAAAAGGGCCAAAAACGCGATTGAAACTGCGACTGCGGACCTGCACGGATAGAGTCAGAATATAACCCAACTAGCATGGCTGCGCTAGTCCAGATGGAAAAACATATCTGAAGGGTACTTTTGAAAGTTCAAGACCAATACCCTCAACCTATAAAAGGTTTAGTTCTTCCAAAGGAGCAGAAGATAAGTTGTTAGGGTTTGGAACAAGGAAAAGAAAACAAGGGACACAATAGGAGCAAGGCGGGGAATTCTTCTATAAGTTTTTCTTTCTTCATCCTATTTTTCATTGTTGGTTATGACTTTTAATATTGTAGTTTGACATACTATTATGAGTAGCTAATTTGTTATCTAGGGTTTTGATGGAACCTTTTGTAGGATAAATTCTTGTTATGTTTTTATATAATTGAGCCGTTGGATTTCTCTACTTGTTCAACTACGTATTTATTGTTGTTGATTGAATGTCCATCAATTGATTGTACCTATTTAGTGTGTACTGCTTGAGATAGAGTTCATATTTAGGTAGTTGTTGAACAACGTCACTCCTAACGTATGTGAGAAATCAATATATTGGGTTTAAAGGTAGGTTTAGAAATAACAAAGCCTTGACGTGGTCATAATGGGTGGTTAGATAAAGCCAACTAGCGTAGTTCGAGAGAATATGTCTGGTAAATTATTGTAGTTTCTCGAGAGAGAATTACAACACCTAAAGTGCACACGATCAGCAGAGAATACATTGGCGAATTGTAGGGAACATAGCTAGAAAGATTCCGACAATTGGGGAAATCATAACTCTAGACCTGCTTAATTTAGTCTTCAACCCTTTGTTTCGTTAGTCGATAATTTTACTGCTTTGTAGTATTTGCTAGTTAATTAGTTAGAAATATAAATCGCAATCTTTATAATTTAGAAAATTGTTCAATATTGTCTTCTTAGTGATATTAAACAGATACAGCTAAACTTTGGTTCTCTGTGGGATTCGACTCCGGACTTTTAGACTGTATTATATTTGTAGCGACCGCTTATCCTTTTTAGGACTAGAGTTGGGCGTGATCAGCATCCTCATGGTGGTCATCCCCGAATATAGGAGGGTGAAGTCTAGTCCATCTATCCAATAGCTTCTGCGGATCACCATCCACAGCTGGTCTGGGCTCGAGTATCGCTGTAGGAACTAGTTGAGCCCCATCTGCGGGTAGAGTGCCCAAAGTTTGATACACTGTAGTTGTGTGCCCAAGAGCCTGAGCATTAGGGGTATGTGCTTCCCCTCCTAACTGTGATATAGCTGGATCGGTTGGAAATATACTAGCCTGAGTCATAGTGTCCATGAACCGCAACATACAGCCCATGACGTCCTGGAAGCCCGATGCTGTCATAAAATCCGCTGGGGTAGGCTCAGCTGCGGGAACCTCACCCTGCTCCTCAATAATTGCAGGTGGTGCTACAGGGATAGCTCTAGGACACCTCTTCCCCTACCTCGGGCCGGTACCCTCCCCCGGCCTCTGCCTCGGCCTCTAGTGGTGGGGGGAGGAGGGGAGGCCAGCCCCTCCCGGGTGCAAAACATCAGTCGTGCGTGTCCTCACCATCTCTGAGAGAGTAAAGAAGGAAACTTGGTATACTGACCACTGCACGAGAGGAAATGAATAAAGAGTAGTTTTCCTAAAACCCCTCTCAAAGATAAATACAGATGTCTCCGTACCAATCCAAGACTCTATTAGGTTTGCCCATGACTTGTGAGACCTACGTGAACCTAGTGCTCGGATACCATATTGTCACGATCCATTTTAAAAAATAGATCATGATGGCGCCCAATAACATTATCGGGCAAGCCAATGCAGAAAATGTACTTTAGTTCTCATTTTTACTTTTAACCAAAATAAGTGCAGAAGTTTATAAAGTTCAATTCAAATCAGAAATGACCGATAATACGGCAAAATATTTATACAACCCCAAAATGATAGTCTACTACCGTGTGTGCCAAGACTTGGTGTCACAAGTAATGGGAAACTAGTTGAATGTACAAAATAATAAAACTATCCTACTGTCTGAGATAGAATAGACAGCAAAAGTAAGGAAAAGACTCCATAAAGCTGCTGAACGTCGTAGGAAGGGAGCAGCTCACTGTGAAAGTCTCAAGCTATGAATCAGGGGTGCGCACCAAACTGATAGCCAGATGTACCTGCCCAGATCCTGTACAATTTAGTACAGAAGTGTAGTATGAGTACATAAATAATATGTACCCAGTAAATATCCCGTCTAGTCTCGAAGAAGTAGAGACGAGAGGTCGACTTGACACTTACTAGGGTAAAATAATATAATAAAGTGTTCTGCTAGGCATGATACTTACAATTAATCAACAACGTGCATCAAGAGGTAATAAGTCATGTCCTTAACAATTTTATTGTTAACCATACACATTTCCAGTATTTAGTAGAACAAGTCATAGATAAGATTTCACACACACACACACACACACATATATATATATATATATATATATATATATATATATATATATATATATATATATATATATATATATATATATATATATGTCTCATGCGCGCATTATGCCAAGGTCGACGGACTGATCCAGCAAAAAATAAACTTTGCATCGCCAGTGGGTCGAATGGCGCGAACCATAGATGTATCTACTTCTATCGAGGCGATCGGCCCGATCCATAAATGTCAATTAATATTAAGAATCACATGAATGCACATTTATTTCCAAATAAATTCATACAAGTGTTCAACAAGTATATATATTCGCTTATATTCCTTCCCAAATTTCTAGCATATCCTAAGTGATCACATTAGTAAAGAAATATAAGACAATCACAAATATAGCATGATACGGGTCCTAGACTACCCAGACAATTAACATAATAGTAGCTACGTACGGACTCTCGCCTAGTGTGTATATAGCCCCCGCATTTAGTAGCAAAGTACTCAGTTATTACACCTATGGGCACAATTCCCTCTTACAAGGTTAGAAAGGAGACTCATCTCGCTCCAAAGTGCACTTCCACTACCAAGAATGAGCCCAAACCCTTAATTCGGAGCCGAACGATCCAAAACTAGTTAAATAAGGTAGGAACTAATCAATATAAGTGCACAAGATTGTATTCTAGCCATTTAAGAAATTTTCCAACCCTTACCACAAGTTTCCCTAAAATTCGATCCCGGGCCCACATATCCGGATTTCGAAATTTTTCGAAGGAAGTTGTTCTCTATAACCTAAGGATCAATAATATATAATATCTAATTCATTTCATGACAAATTTCATGGTAAAAATCTAAGTTTTATTAAAACCCTAGGTCTAGCTCTAACCCCTTGATTTCTCCAAATCTTTAGGTATTAATCTACCCAAAACTCGAGTATTAAACTTACATTACGTAGAAATAACTTACCTCACAATGCTATGTTGAAATCTCCTCTTTGAAAGCTCCCAAATTGCCCAAGTGTAGAGGCAAAATGAAATAAATAGCCTAAGTCCCATTTTAAAAGCTGTGTCAAGGTCTTTGATGTCGCATTTGTGACACTAGGCTTGCAAATGCGAAGTCGCAATTGCGACAATATGTTCGCAAATGCGCATTGAGCCTCCCTCTGCCTTGATCGCAATTGCGATGGGTACGCAAATGCGATGTAAAAGTCGCAAATGCGACCACTACCCCCCAGCTAACCTCATCGCAAATGCGGTGTTATCCTCACAATTGTTAGATTGCAATTGCGAAACATGCAGCAATACCAAAAACACCAGAAAACTGGTGTAATGTTCTATTCCAAACCCATGCCCAAAACTCACACGAGCCCTCGGGGCCCTACTATGAACGCTCACACAAGTCCAACAACATTGTAACAACTTGATTGTGCGATCAAATAATCGAAATAACACCTAAACCCACAGATTCAACACCTAAACGCATGAAATCCTTAAGAACATCCAAATTCCTGTCTTTACAACCGAACGTCTAAATCACGTCAAATTAGTCCCGTTTCTCACCAAATTTCACAGACAAGTCTACAATATTATATTGGACATGTACCAGGCTCTGTAACTAAAATATGGGCCCAATATCAACGTGATCAATCATTAATTAGTTTATCTAAATCCTTAATATTTTAGATTAACACTTTCAAATAAAAATTCATTATTCGGGCTAGGGACCTCAAAATTTGATTCCTGGCATACGCCCAGGTCCCATATTTTCCTGCGGACCCTCCGAAACTGTTAAAACACGAATATGGGCCCATTTTCTCAAAATATTGACCAAAGTCAAAGTTAGCCTTTTAAGAAAATCCTAAGGAGTCAAATGTGCATATTTCAATCCAAACTCTTCCAAATCCCGAACCAACCATCCCCGCAGGTCATAAATTAGTTAAAGCAAGCATGGAGAGTTTATTTGGAGGGAACAGGTTTCTAAAAAGGCAAAAGACCGATCAGGTCGTTACACTCATATGGTAAAAATCGCCTAAACAATTGTCAAAATCTGAGTTCCCAAACTCAAAATATGACCAAATGTACATACCCTTGATATTAAATATTTTTGCCCAGTTATTCTACCTCGTTCATGTGCCAAATGATTCCGAAACTCGCTTTTATGCCTCCAATGAATTCCATGTGAAATTTCAATCAAGATAGGCTTTTGAATCACCCAATTTGGCCTTAAAATGTGGGAGATATGATGTTTTGAAGTTTTAAATAAAGTCTTGCAATTTAAGGGATAAAAAAATGACATTTTTGTAATTATTTTACACCAGAAAATTTGCAACGAATTTTTTTTACCACCTAAAACTCATTCGGAACCTCCCCGCACACAAACCGTATATGCGTTTCAATCAAAAAACACGCTACGAATAGTTCGAGCACTCAAAACACCAAAAAGAGGTCATCTTGACTCGATATTGTCCGTGGTCAGACTTCAAATTCTTAACTTAACTAGTTTCTCAACCAATTATCCAAACACACCCGAGCCCCTTGGGACCCCATTCAATCATACCAACAAGTCTTAAAACACGATACGAACTTATTTGAAGCTTCAACTCACATCAAACAACATAAAAATGACAAATCGCACCTCAAATACAAAATCAATTAATTTTGAACTTTTAACTTCCAAAACGCATGCCGAAACATACCAAATCAACTCGGAATGAATCCAAATTTTGCATAAAAGTGACCGATGATATAGCAAAGCTATTTATATTCCGGGAACCATAATCTGAATCCAATATCCTCAAATTCAACTCTTGGTAGAGAACCATGCAGATAAAGTGTTGCGGTTGAAAAAAGCTTTATATGGATTAAAGTAAGCCCCACGAGCATGGAATATTTGCATCGACAAGTACTTTCACAATGGGCTTACTCGTTATCTCCATAAATATGCTCTTACTTTAAAGTCCATACTAGTGGAGATATCTTGATTGTTTGTCTTTATGTTGATGATCTTATTTTCAATAACCCAAGTTTGTTTGAAGCTTTTAAGAAAGATATGTCTCGTGAGTTCCAGATGACGGATGTAGGGCTTACGTCATACTACATGGGCCTAGAAGTGAAGCAGATGGGGGATATAATTTTTATCTCTCAAAAAAGATATACAAAAGAGATATTGAAGAAGTTCAATATGCTCGATTATAACCCCGTGAACATAGTAGGACAAAATTGTCCAAGTTTGATGAAGGAGAAAAAGTGGATCTCATATGTTTGAAAAGTCTTGTGGGAAGTTTGAGGTACTTGACTTGTACGAGGCTAGATATACTCTTTGCAGTATGAGTACCAAGTCGCTTTACGGAAGCTCCTAGCTCAACTCACTTGAAGGTCGCTAGAAGAATTTTTCGCTACCTAAAAGGTACGATTGACTTTGGATTATTTTATTCTGCTTCTAGTGACTTCAACCTTATGGGATTTTGTAATAGTTATTTTGCGAGAGATATTGATGATAAAAAAAGTACAATTGGTTTTGTATTTTTCTTGGGTGATTCTGTTATTTTTGGGAGTTCAAAGAAACAATCAATTATTACTCTCTCGACTTGTGAAGCTGAAAATATAGGAGCAACATCATATACCTGTCATGCTATTTGGCTGAGAAGATTATTGAAGGAGCTCAATTTACTACAAATTAAAGCTGGGGAGATTTGTATTGACAACAAATTCGCACAGGCACTTGGTAAGAAATGTATCATGATCGAAGCAAGCATATAGATACTAGTTATCACTTCATTAGAGACTGCATTGCCAATAAGGAAATCGAGCTCAAGTATGTAAAGTCTCGTGATCAAGTTGCAAATATATTCACAAAGTCTCTTAAGTTTGAAGATATCCATAGATTGAGATCAAGACATGAAATGAAGAAGAAAAATCAAAATTAAGGGAGAGATTATTGGGACCCATTTAAATAAAAAATTAAAAAAAAGGAAAAAAAAAAGAAGACAACATGTTGAACGGATGGTTGAAACTTGCATTTGCAAATTGCAAAGACAAGTCTGATTTTGCAAAAGACAAATCTGATTTTGGAAAGATGCAAATCAGGTTTTGTAAAAGTCAAATATGATTGGTTGTTTGGACGATGAGGTTTGCTATAAATAGAAGCATGTTTCTTCATTTCATACACACCAAAACGAAAGAAGTCAGAGAGAGTAATTCACAGATTGTAGTGTGTGAGATAAATAGTGAGTGAGAGTAATATCGTAGTGAAGTATTTAAAATAAAGAGTGTTATTTCTTTCAAAGTTGTAGTACTATTGACACTACCAAGTTATAATATTATACTGATATTATATTGCTCCGCTCAGGTATTATATTTTATCCCGTTAAAATATTTGATGTCCTTTATACTCTCTTGTGTTATTATTATTTTACCGTAGATATTATTCCTAGGTGGGATATATTCCAACAAAATAAGATTAAATTGTAAAAGACTTTACTCTCATTATCATGCTCTCTATCACGATAAAAAGTCTTAAAATTTAATTAAGAAACTTATTCAAATTAATCAAGCAATAAATAATAATGATAAAAGAATATCAAATGCCATATATATTTTATATGAAATAACTTGACAAGAATATGCTGATATAGATGGTAAGGACAATGCAACTCTCTTTGCTCTTGATTGTCGAGGATGTCTTGTGCCGTCAGATAATAATTACATAGCTTTCAATAGCAAGCCAAAGAAAGAATTAAAAGAGGGTGGTTATCTGTAGAAGCAATAAGTGAGGATATTTCCATATTCATCCAACTTCAGGTAAAGGTATCTTCCTTAGACTTCACTAAGAATGTTGGGTTTACCATCAGACCTCACTCATTCTGGGAAATTATCGTTTCTATAGCATATATGAAACTATATTACGAAAAATGTTCATGATTTACAAATTATCTGCCATGCTAATAGTTTTTTTATAAAATATAAATAACTCATTTAAAACATAATCCTGTTAGCTATACAACTCCTTTAATAGGCGCGAATGTTGGGACATTAAGGATTCTTCCAGATTTTATCAAACACAAATCTCTTTATTAAATTTAGCCCGTTTCTCTACAAAATTCACTACTCTATTTTTACGATAGTACTCTATTTCACTGATTTTTCTGATTTCACAAACTATACTGCTATATGGCATATGAAAGAAAATTTCCCACACCAATATGTGATGTGGGATCCGGGTTGAGAGAAAAGTATTAGAGTGATGAAGGAAATGAAGGAGATATAAATAGCAGGAGTGTGTGTAGTTGTTAGGCTAAGCTAGAACTTGGTCTTTTATTCTCTCATTAGCTGTTTTGTAATAGCAGTCTGGAACCTCTCTTTTCTTATTTTTCAATTTTTGGTTCCATGAATCAATTGTGTTGAATATCATATTATATGTTTCTTTGGTAAATATGGATCCCTCCTCTACCAACTGGGTGACTTCTTTTCCACCTCCTCCATGCCCATTCCAACAACCATTTTTCTGACTCCACTTCCACCCCGTGCCTCACTTTTCCACCTCCAGCTCCAGATTAATCACTATTGCAGGACATGAGTTGCGACTCCATTATATTTGCTGAAATGATCGATGAGGAGACTAATATAGCTTTTCCAATTTCAGTACATATCTATTCAGAAATGACCGCAACCCTGGTGTTCGACGAAATGCTTTATAGCCTCTCCAAGGTGTTTGCTGATCCACAAACCAAACAAAATCCCAGCCTATTAGAGTTTGAGCACTCTACTGTTGCTGTCATTTTGTCTGTTGAATCTGCAAATATTTTGTATGCAGTCGTCATTTCCTCTAAGTTGAACTCTGGTTTGGACGATGACAACATAGAGGAAGAAGATTTCGTGATGACAAATCTTAATTCGCAGCTGTCACACCTCTTTTTTTACATGGCTTACTACACCCCGGGAAGGGATATAATAAAAAGAAAGAGTTTTTTCAATTAAAGGACGGTCGGAACGGGATTAGTTATTTAAAAATTTCAGAGTCACCACTTGAGAATATAATGGTGTCTCAAGTCACCGAATTAATCCCGAACCGAGGAAAGTTTGACTCTGTTACAGTCTGCGAACTAGAAATCCT